>NEWO01000944.1:184469-197901 GCA_003013225.1 Phalaenopsis aphrodite
CCGATGGCACCAGACTGGGTGCCGACAGTGTCATTTGATAGAGAGAAAAAGATTTAATTCGGGCCACTAGTGTCGATGGCGACATCGTGGGTGCTGACGACGCCAATGTTGGTGTTGGGCAAAACTCTAAAAGTTTTGATGAATTTGGACACTTTTGTAAGAGTTATTGAATAAACCTCTTGGAAAACTAACATTATGCTTTATTTAGAGAGAAGATTGAACACAAAAAGTGGGGGCTAGTGTGTAATTGAGTTTACTTGAGTGTTATATTGTTTAGTGTGGTGAGTCTAAGTGTGATTTTATCCTAAGAGTTGTTAAGAGAGGGAGAGAAGTGAGAGATTTCTTCTTCCATACATCTTTAAAGAGAAAATCAAGAGTCTTGTAAAGAGAGAAAGAGATCAAGAGAGGCTGCAAAGGATTTGCTTCGAGAAAGAGTTACAAATAAGTGGTGTTTTTTGTATTATTGTTGTATAAACTTTTTTTATATTTATGAAACTCGTATTTTGTTGTATCTTTCTCATGAGGTCTGAGTAGTTTTCTTTATCTTTCCCCCTAATCTGAGATATGATGAAATGAAGAGATAATATGGATGTGCCAATTTTAAAATAAAATATAAATTGTGATGATTTTTTCACTGAGTTCTTAATTTACTTTTTGATTTGACCAATTGAAATGTTAACATCTGTTGTGAAACCTACTATCCAGGAAATGGATTATGAGTTTTACAACAAAGTGAGAATCACATTCAATTTTATGAAGGAGTGTTTTGTTCATTGAATGGGGTGAAAATAAATAGAGAAATATATATTATTGGGCAAAGAATTTGAGATTTTAGGGTGATAGACTAAAATCCTCAATTTGGTCTTAGTGTTTAAGAACTAAAGCGAGAGTTAGCCTTCAAAGGAAGGGAAGTGAGAGTTCTGGACTGAGAGCTAGTATCCTCCTATCCTGACTACGAATTTAGAGACTAAACCTATGATTAGCCAATGATTCTCTATAACACTTGACTAAGGGTAGAGTATTAAAATTGCTTCTATTTGGCATGATACAAATTCAAACCATTTATCTCTCTCATTTATCCAAAAACTCATTGTATTGGGAAAGATGTTTTCGCATTTTTGATAACTTCATCACAGAAACATAGTTTGGTAGTTATAGTTTAACTTTACTTTACACTCTTGCTAGTAGTTGATAATTTAGTTCTGATAACACCTTAAACATTTGCAATTAGTGTAGTAGACTTTCTTTATTTTTGTGAATTTCCTAGTTTAAATTACGATTTCAAATTTCAACCTTCCTCGTGAGATTGACATTTGGGACATAAACAGAAAATCATGTATTATTTGATAACGATACTTATACTTGCATAAAATCCCAACATAAATTGCTTTAATTTCTTATTTATAAATATCAAATCAATTTTTTGGCATCGCTACAGAGCGTAGTCAACTTTATTACACAACTATAATTTTCGAAATCAAGTTTTTTGTGTCATTTCCGGGGAAGGTAACGATAAATTAAATAGATTTTGTAAATTAGGAAATTTAACGATAAATATAAAATATAAAATATGAAATATAAAAAAAAATAAAAAATCAAAAATCATAAAAAATCATTTAAGAGTATTTTTAAGAAATTTTTCCTTATTATTTTTGTTTATGTGTAGTATTGGATCTGAAGGTTTATTACCTTACGATTCAGAAATAGAACGTACTATTATAAAAGTTCAAAAACAACAAAATGAAATTAGAAATTTAAAAAAAATGTCAAATAACTTAGATAATCAAATAAATGAAAATAGACAAAGACCTTTAAAAGATTATGTTAACCCTACAGCAGTTGAACTTCCCTTGACTATTAAAAATCCTGATGTTATTGCTAATTCATTTGTGCTTAAACCTACAATTATCCAAATGGTTCAAAATAATCACTTTAGAGGAACACCTACTGAAGATCCTAACTTACATCTTGTTAATTTTCTTAAAATATGTGCTACTTTTAAATATGATGGAGTGTCTAATGATGTTGTGAGGTTTAGAATTTCCTTTTTCATTAAGAGATAAAGCTAAAGCTTGCTTAAATTTATTGACACCTGGATCTATCAGAACTTGGGGAGAACTATCACAAAAATTTTTAGCTAAATAATTTCAACACTAAAAAACTGCTAAGCTTAGAAATGATATTACATTTTTTTATTAACGATAAATATTCCTTCCACTAAAGCTTTGGAACAAATGTTAAGTTATGTGAAATTTATGAAGGATATACTAAACAAGAAAAGGAAGTTTGTAGATCATGAGACTGTTGCACTCAGTGAAGAGTGTAGCAAAATTATTCATAAAAAGCTTCATATAAAGTTAAAAGATCCTGGTAGTTTTACTTTACCTTGTGCTATTGATGAAAAGTTTTTTGGAAAAGCCATATGTGATGTAGGAGCTAGCATTAATCTAATGTCTCTATCAATTTTTAAACATTTAGATTTAGGAAAGATTTCCCCTACTACTCTAACTCTTCAGTTAGCTGATCGATCAATAACTTATCCCAAGGAGTTATAGCAGATGTATTAATGAAAGTGCATAAAATTATTTTTCCTATAGACTTTATTTTATTAGATATGGAGGAAGAGAAAGAGATTCCTATTATTTTAGGGAGACCATTTCTTGAACAGGGAGACTTGTGATAGAAGTAGAAAAAGGATAATTAATAATGAGAGTCAACGATCAAGATATAACATTTAATATAGCAAAAGCTATAAAATATCCTGCGATACAAAAAGATAATGAATGTTTTAGAATGGAAGTTACTGATTATCTAAGTAATGAGCGATTTAAGGGAATGTTTAAAGAAAAATTAAGGCAAGAAGAGTATTATGAGAATGAGAATGAAATAAAAGAAGAGAATTTAAATTTATGAGAATGAGAATGAAATAAAAGAAGAGAATTTAAATTATACAAATTTGAAACTTTAGAGCATTTGGAAAATGAAAATAAAAATCTTATTCCTTCAAGCATTAAACCACCTGAACTTGAACTGAAAGTATTACCTGCCCATTTAAATGTGTTTTTAGGAGATTCATCTACATTGTTTGTTATTATATCTTCTTATTTAAATGAAATTCAAGAGCAAAAATTAGTAGAAATGTTGAAAAGATATAAGAAGGCTTTTGGATGGATGATGCACCTAAAATATATGCATTTTTAGACTCATATTTTATACTCATTTTTGGTGATATTGAACTTTAAAGGAAGGTATTTTTTTATGGTTTATTATTGATTGTTGATTTTTAGGACTTCGAGCAAAAATGAAGCAAAAAAAAATAGAATTTGGAGTTAAAATGGAGTTTTTGAAGAATTGTTCAACACTGACAATGCCAGACTGGGCGTCGAAGGCGCCGTTTGATAGAAAGCGATGTCTAAATTAAATTGTCGGTGTCAGTGTCAGTGCAGGCCCTATTTCTAGAAAAATTAAAGAATTTGGACTCTTTTTGAAGAGTTTTTGGATGCACATATTGGAAAACTGACCCTAGGCTCTATTTAGAGCCGAAAATGATCATAAAAGGTCTTCTTCATTCTACTTTGCCCCCATTCGCACCTCTTCGCACCCTTTAACCACTTTCTACTTTCTTCCACGCCATTCCACACCATTAGTAATTTATTTCCTTTATAGATTTGAGTTTTTTTGGTGAGTTTAAGTGTGAATTCTTCTCTAAGAGTGTTGGAAAGGGAGAGAAGTGAAAGATTTCTTCTTCCTACATTTCCTAAGAAAGGCTACAAGGGATTTGCTTTGAGAAAGAGTTTGAGATAAGTGTTTGTTTACTATTATTATATGAACTTTCTTTTATATATAAAATTTATGTTTTGTTGTATCTTTCTCATGAAGTTTGAGTAGTTTCCTCTATCTTTCTCTCTACTCTGAGATATGGTGAAATGAAGAGATAATTTGGATGTGTCAATGTTAGAATTTAAAATAAATTGAGATGGTTTTTCAACTCCGTTTTTAATTTACTTTTCGATCTGTTCAATTGAATTGTTAAAATATGTTGTCAAACATATGATCCGGGAAATAGAGTATGAGTTCTACAACAGAGTGAGAATCACATTTCATTCTATGGAGGAGTGTTTCGTTCATGAAATTAAGTGCAAATAAATAAAGAAATATACAATGTTGGGTGTACAATTAGAGATTTTAGGGTGGCAGACTAAATTCTCCAATTCAATCTTAGTGTTTAAGAACTAAGCAAGAGTTAGCCTTCAGAGGAAGGGAAGTGGGAGCTAGTATCCTCCTAGCTTAGCCACAGATTTAGGGACTAAACCTAAGATTAGCTAATGATTTTCTAAAACACTGAATCAGGGTAGAGAATTAAAATTGCTCATATTTGGCACAATACATATTTAAACCATTTATTTCATCTTATTTCACCAAAAACTCATTGTAGTGGGAAGGATGCTTTTTCATATTAGAAAACTTCATCACATAAACATAGTTTAGTAGTTACTATTCTAAACTTTGCATTTAAATTTTTCTAGTTGTTAATAATTTAGTTATGATAATATCTTGTTGACCTCACTTTTGGTGGAGGTTTAGTTTTTCCTCTTTAGTAGCCTAAGGTCTAGCCATAGGACTTTCCTATTGACTATTCTTAGAAAACTAGAAAAGGCACCCTCACCGCTAGAAATTCCAAACTCTTCTCTACTCAACTTGAAGTTTCACATATTGGTCATAACCTCCAGCACTTAGTAGGTAGGGTCACTATGGAGGAAACTCAAGATGAGTCACCCTTAGGACTGCTGGACCTCAAGGTTGACCCTATGTGTTGGAATGGAGCTAATTCACTCACTACTCTCATCTACATTCACATACACTCATAGCGCTAAACTCAAATTTCTAGCCTAGATCTCATGATCTTTTGGGATACTCATGTAGATGGTCCCCTAAACCTACTAGCCCTATGGCTATGGTTTAGCTAAGACCACTATGTAGAGGACCCAAAATGGGGTTTCCATTGGTCCATGGCTTGTTGGTGATGGTTGGTACCTCAACTCTACCAAAATACTCATCTTGGCCTTTTACCCCTAAAACACCCGAAAATTACCAAAATACCCCTCTTAGGCCCAAAAGTCCAAAAAATCCCAAAATAATCTCAATAAATCCCAAATATTCCCAATTTCATTTCTCTAAACTACCACATGACTCAATTGGATCAATTTTACCATCTTTAACCAAAATCCACAAATTTGCCTTTAAGGGCCCAAATTCCCCAAATTCAACTCAAATATCCATCAATTTGATCTCAATTGACCCCAATTTCAATCTTAAACTCAAATTAACTTTTGATATGGCCAAGCTAAGCCAAATTCAAGCTTAATTGGCCCATTATTTGAGCTCAACCTTGATTTAGATCAAAACCCCAATTTTGACCATATGACATAATCTCACCAAATTGAACCCATAACCTAGTCAATTGGCCCCAATTAATGTTTAAAAATCTTGATAACATTCCTATACATCAAAATCAACCATCAATTGGCCTTGTTGAAGCCTCATATCCATTTGATTTTGGCCTAAATCCAAAATTCCCAAATTTAGCCCCAAATTGACTAAGTCCCCAAATTTCACCCAATTGATTGCCTTAACCTCCAAATTGGCATCCAATTCATGTTGAAAACTCTTCATGAGGTCCCTATTGACCATTTACAACAATCAATTTGGACTTAGCCCAAGGCTAACCGAAGCTAGACCCAAGCCTAGCCCAACATAACCAAATTGATTAAGGTTCAAAATTCCCTCAAATTGACACTTTAATTAAGCTCAAAACCACTTCCATTCTTCAACAAAGTTGTTACTTATGACCATATACACCAAATTAAATATTTATTTGGGCCAATTGACATGGCTAGCTTAGCCTAAACCCAAGTTTTTGTCATTTGCACCCACTTGGACCCATGCACTAAATGTGATCTAACCACCCTAAAGTCAACAAATTAACTCCACCCAAGCCATTAGTCGAACTTTAGTGACCCGTCCAAACACCATGAAACCACCTAAATCATGCCATGGACCAAAGGTACCCCAAATTAATGGACATTATTTCCAAAAATGCACATGCTTAAGATATCTTTGTCAAATCAAAGCACACTTGCATTAAATTGTTGTGATGGATTCCTCTAGGTTCCCTGAGCTCCTAGCAACCTCCCCCTGGCCGGCCGGCTAGACTAGTGGCCGGAAAAGCTCAAAACGGAAAGCCGCCCTCATGGCACCTCACCCAAATCAAACATAGAGGCCAGTTTATCAACTCAAATTGAAGAGCTCCTCTGCCCTCCACCTAAGCACCACAATGCACCCAAACTTGTGTCCTGAGAGCCCATGGCCATTTTTATAAAAACTCACCTCCATGACCATGGGAGGTGTGCTAAATTTTTCTCAAAGAGAGCCTCCAAATCACTCACATAGCTTCCTTGAGATCTCCACACCCCATTCCAATCACTCCACTGTGTTGATTCCCCCTGTACAACCCTAATTTTGAGCTTAAAAATTAGGGCAGAAACATGACATCTCTCAAAACTCCACCAAACTTCAATTGCTTGTTTGCACACCTTCACAATAGTAAGAGAAGACAAATTTCCATCAATTACCCCCTAAAATAGCCTCCACCATAGCTCTAGACCAACACCTGAAATTGAGCTAGGTCGAATTCATACTTAGACCTTACACCAAGACCAAGGACTCAATCTCTAGCCTCCTTTGACCCCAACGAACGTGTTGAATATTAGGCTATTTGTGTGATAGTTTCACATGATTGTAAGTCCTAACTAATAAAATTGGCAAGATGAAACACTTAAATTTTTCTCCTCAAAATTGAAGCCAAACATTAGGATAGCTTGGGAAGTCACTGGGGTTCTCCTCTGGATCCATGACATCCCATAGTTCTTCCTCCTTCAGATTATACAATAAAATGTTCCAAATTTAAACCAATCCCCTTTAACACCTCTGCGTTTGATCTCATTGAAGAGTCCTACCCTTTAAAATTACTCGAATATAATTTTTCTTGATTTTTATAGAGAGTCTTCTTAGGTGACTTTGGTCATTTAAGATGTAATTAACTATAAGGGCTTGGCCTTATAGGAAGCATGTCTGAACCTAGCTTAATATAAACCCTATTTAATTCTTTATATTAAATATGGGAACTTGTCGACAAAGATAAAGGTTTCGCAGACCCGATAAACGTCATACTTTCCTTAGTTTATTTGATCAAGCCTCATCCTCAAGTCTTGTGTTTATCCTTCGGGATAGATGCAGGAGTTGAGGTATAGTTCTTTTTCATTTAAACTACAAAAAATATGGGGTCAGTTTGATTTCATACTTCAAAGTCCTTCCGAAGCGGGTGACGGGATTTTGATTCTGGCGACCGGCAGCTTCTTACAGGCAACTCCCCTCCCACTAAAAATAGTGTTGATAGCTTTTGGCGACTCCGCTNATAGTGTTGATAGCTTTTGGCGACTCCGCTGGGGATGTGCTTTTCTTTCCATTCAAATTAAGAAATATTATTTTCACACATTGGTAATGTGTCCATGTCCCTCTTAGACCAAATTACCCGTCTTCCGTTGGCATACTTTACCCATTTCTATCTTGGGAAGGTATGGTCAACTCTTTGGACTTCAGGACTAGCTATTCAACCATCTTTGAACAGAGGGGTTTAGAAGGCCATTAAGGACTTTCATTTTAAACTATAGAAATTATGGGGTCAGTTTAATTTCATACTTCAATTTCCTTCTGAATCGGGCAACGAGATTTGTGGGCGACGAGATCTTAATTTCGGCGATCAACAGCTTCTTACGCTCCACTCACACCGAAAATAGTGCCGGCAGCTTCTGGCGACTCCGCTGGGGATGTGCTTTTCTTTCCATTCAAATTAAGAAATATTATTTTCACACATTGGTAATGTGTCCATGTCCCTCTTGGACCAAATTACCCGTCTTCCGTTGGCATACTTTACCCATTTCTATCTTGGGAAAGTATGGTCAACTCCTTGGACTTCAGGACTAGCTGTTCAACCACCTTTAAACAGAGGGGTTCAGAAGGCCATTAAGGACTCTTTAAATTTTTATATGGGGTCAGATCCCCCATAAATGTGTCGGTAGACTAATTCCACCTAGGCATTCTTTGCCACTAATTGGGTCCCGCACTGGGTCCTAAAATTTCTTCACATCTCCCTTCCAAATTTGATTTGCTATTTCGCAAATTAAACCAAATCGTGTTGTGCTGCGCGCACTTTGAAATTTTCTTATATTAATTAATTTTACACCTTTTTTAAACAAAGATGTTAAAAATACCTGTAAATTAAGACCCACCTGGTCTACAGATCAACCTCTATTTTCAGTGCTTGCACTAAAGATTATGATGTTTTTGGCCATATAGCTAACCCTAAAACTTTCTATTTTAAAGCCCGCTGAAATGGCCTACCCAACGCTGACCTTTTCCTGCAACCTGCCGACAGACCGCAGTGCCCGTAACCTCGCTGCTACCATGAAATTTGGAGCTGGATTTGAAGATCTCAAGGTCATCCTTGGGAAAGCCCCATTCGTGGTAATGAAGATCGCCGCTCCAGAAATGCAGGAGTTGTATGCTGAATTCAACCTGAACTGCCTGCAAGACTTCCCTGCCTACAAAAAGGCTAAAGCTACTGCCATCGTGGCACCCGCCAAGCCTGCTATCCCCGCTGCTGCTAAGGGGAAAGAAGTGATGATCGTTGAAGATCCGACTGAGGAATTAACTTTCCCACCACCCGTGTTTGAAATCGGGTCGAGCTCAAGGATTGTACCACTGACCCAGACTCAAAGGAGGAACCAAAATAAAAGAGTTTGGATGGCCATCAAAGCCCAGAATCCTGAAAACTCACCCGTTGAGAAGGAACCTCATCAAATTGAAGAGGTGTTACCAGAAATTTATCCACTCCTACGAGGGAGTAGATTCCATCCTCTGACAGAAACTGATGGATATGAGAGTATCTGGAAGATTGTTGTGCATTACCACCACACCGTGGACACAGTGAGGAGGAATGGAAGTTCATTCCTACCACTCGAGTTAGCACAATTTTCAGAAGACTTGCTACTAAGGAAGGATGTTCTATTAATGAATAACTTAAGTGAGTGGGACATGCAATTTCCCCTCGTATGAAAAAAATAAATTTTGAAGGATGTTAAGTCCGTTAGAAAGTCTCACAAGTCGACTGAAAATTCACCTACCTGTATTCCTGTCTGGTTCCGTTTGGGGAATCGAGTTGATACTGCTATAGTCACCACCGATCATACCACCACCAGGACCGTAGGTCGCCAACGAATTAAGTCGGGACTGGGTCCGAGGATCTTACACGTCATTCCTACAATCCTAGAAAGAAAGACAAAGCGATTATCTGACACTGTAGTCGGTCTACAACACAGGGAGCATACCTTCCCTCGACATACCGATGTTTCTACTAAGACGCTCCGTCTTGAGGCATTATTGTTAAAACAGAAGAGGGTATGGGTACCCAAGGTCGCTGCATCGATACAGTTCAGTGAGCCTACAAGACAGGAAGTAAAACCAGTGCCTGAAATATCTGACATCGTCGCGACAATAGCCAGCGAGATGGAGGAACAAGTTGAGGATGTCCATCAGGGACCTCCAGATCTTAAAGCAATCAAGGAATCGATAATTGAGGAGAAAGTTAAGAAACTCAAGATTGAGATTTCTGAGTTAACTCGAGAGCACAGGATTTCCGTCAATAGTGACAATGAAGATTTTGATTACAATGATTAGTTGGAGGAGGATTTCATGGATGTCCATGTGATCGAAACTAGAGCTACCACATCTACGTACGAGGCTCAACCTCACACTGAATTGAATGTCATAGATGAGTTGCGTAGGGTTATCCTCCTAAGGGATGAGCAAGTCAGCCTAGTGGAGAAAAGAATAGAAGATATGACTACAGCTATGACCGCCATGGCCACCATTCAGTGGCAATCACAAGCACCGCAATTGGCTTCTCCAGAGATTAATCAGCCAGAAATCATACACATTATAGATGAAAGAAGAGAGGCTACATCGGCAAACAAAGATGAACAACCAAAGAAAGATTCTCCATCAAGTGCCATGCCAGAAAAAGAATTCAAGCAAATGGTTGAACAAGTGTGGGACGCCTTAGCCCAATCCAAGGGCGGTGCATCAATTTTAAAGGGTAGACCTTACCAAGAGGAGTTCGATGCCGTCCCTTTCCCCAAGGGTTTTGTGGCCCCAAACTTCAAAATATTTGATGAGACTAGAAATCTCATACAACACATAACACATTTCTGAGCCAGTTGTGGTAACATGAGGAATAATGAGGCTATACTCTGTAAACAGTTCGTCAGCAGCTTATTAGGAATTTCTTTTGACTGGTACGTTGACTTACCCAATGGGTCACTCAAGAAATTTTCTGAGTTGGAACAACTATTTGTGAAAAGATTTGTCGGGGCACAACACCATGTGTCTATCGGAGAGCTCATGATGGAAAATCAAAAGCCTAATGAAACCTTGACAGACTATATTTTGAGGTGGAGAAACCTTAGCATGAAATGTGAACCTCAGCTACAGGAACATCAAGCGATTAAGATTCTACTCAAAAGCATTCATGGGCCAGTAGCTTTAATGCTTAAGGGAATCACCATCAAAACCTTCGAGAAGCTACTCAGTAAAGCTAGCAATCTTCAAGAAGAAATGAAGCACATGGAGCCACATTAAAAGGCTAATGTGACCAGGGTGTTCAAAAAGAAATCAGGAGTAGTCGCAACTGTCGACAATGGAAAGCAGTCGATAAAGATATATGCAGAAGAGCATCACTAGTCTTTGTCACAGCACTCTCAGAAATAGAATAGTCAATCCAACCAGCGACCGTGTCAGGAGGGATCACCTCGAACAGCGGGTAAGAGAATATCTCTGTTAGAGCGATAGAAAGTTGTGTATTCCTTCAAGGATGAAGCTGCACCTAAAATATTCAAAAGCTTGATGAAGAAACTAGAATTCAAACTACCTGATCCAAAGAAACCCGAAGAGGTGGATAAGAGGAATGAACCAAATTATTGCTCATACCACTGGTTGTTTGGGCACACTATAGACAAGTGTTTTGTCTTTAAGGACTGGCTTGAGAAGAACCTCAAGGAAGAGAATATAACAATCCCGAAGGAGTATTTAAAAGAACATGAAAAAGGTTCCGTAAACATGATTTCAGCTGAGTCAATCTCCTCAATTGATTTGTATGCTGGAGTGGACGGATGGAGTACAAATTGGGATGAACTCAAGAGGGTCCTTAATCACATACATGATTCATCAAAACAAGCTTCTATAAATACCAAAGAAGGATGGAATGAGGTCTGGAGGAGATCGTCCAAGAAGATACTGAACAAGATACAGTCTGCATCAAAACAAGCCTCCATTCAGAGTCTGCAACATACCGAGCCCGAGATGAAGGTTTCGCCAGAAAATACGTCATCGTCAAGGATGAAGAACAAGAAAAAGAAAAGCATCACTGCTAAGATTGATAGCACGGGGGGTAGGATAGGAGATGCCTCTACTAGATTTGTTGTCTCGGATTTGGGGAAGAAAATCTTCGAATCCTTGACTTTGTATGATTATCCTTTTATCCCTCCGAAGTCTTATGAATATAATGATTGTGATTTCGGCAACGTTTTTACTGTTTCTGGTGATAACGTAACTGATTATGACCGATCTAGCTTTGATCTCGATCCCTAAAATGATCCTCAAATCATACTCAAGTCTGATGAACTTGTTGTCAAGGCCAAAGAAGAACTCAATGATATCGCTTATCACAGCACCGATAATGAAGAGCCAAATCTCGAGCGTCATGGTACATCGCTTGCCATCAGCCTAGATCTTTCCAACGGAGAGGAAGAGACACCAGAAGATTCAACAATGATATCTCAAGAAGAAGAAGGCACAGAGGTTAACTTATGGAGCAAAAAAGTGTTACTACCAAGAACAGCTCCAACAGATAAAAGAAAACAGATAATGACTCGAGAAGAGATACCCTCACCTCCACCAGTGGAAAATCCACATAATCAAGATAAAATTGGAGGATCATGCAAAGTAGACTACAATGTGCTAGCTCATCTTAGGAAGTTACCTGCCCGACTAAGCATCTACGATGCTCTGATCTTGTCAAAGGAGATGAGAGAATCTTTAGTTACAGCTTTTCTTGATCCAGAAATTTGCTTAGCTCAGTTGCCTAGCACATCCTCAGATGAAGTTTGCTTGTTGAGAGAACAGTCAGGGGTAACCTTCACAGATGAAAACTTGCTGCTCTGTACCACCGACCACAACCGTCCGCTCTACATCTCCATCAACATCGACAGATTTGTGTTGTCCAGAGTATTAGTGGATCCTGAGGCATCTCTTAACTTGATGAGCCTACGGACATTGGCCTATTTGGATATTGAAGCTCAAGAGCTTACGGCCGATAAGATGATGTTAAGAGGATTCAACTAAAAGAGACAAAGAGCCCTTGGATCAATTACATTACTTATGAAGGTTGGAAAACTCATAACAACCACTAAATTTCATATCATCGACGTTGAGACCTCTTTTAACGCTTTATTGGGTTGACCATAGATTCATGAGCACAATATGGTTCCATCATTCCTACACAAGTGCATCAAATACCGCAAAGATGGTCAAGAAAATTGCATCAATTGAGATCTATAACCATTTTCAGTACATGAAGTTGGTATCCATGAAGATGTTGCCTACTATGCGCCTCCAAAGGAGATTGTCTTTTCGCGCGAGATTTTGACAAATAAAAATGAAGATTAAGAAGAATCACAAAGAGGAGGCCAAACAACTTCACTTCAACAACCTTCTACCACTCCCTTGCAATGAGTTGGTGGAGGTTCTTCTAGTTCACGCACCCGAGGTCGAGGCCGGGGACGCGGATGAGGAAAGATCAATTTAATTGTTGAACGGGCTAGGCCAACTATCAACATTGGTGATGAAGATAGTTCTGAAGATGAAATAATGATGACAAAGAAAAGAAACGTTAGTACGAGATATCCCTAGAAGATATGGAGAAGAATGAATATGAAACAATGTATGATCGGATAAACCACTATGTGAATACTATGACCCTTACTCCGATTCTCCCTCAAAAGGTTCAGAGTTTAGAGGTCAAGGAAGTCTTAGTGTTGGTTCAAAGCCGATCAAATTTTACCGTGCTTCTACCTCTACTGAGCTTGAAAAACATGTAAATTTGGATGTTGATTCTAATGAGTTAATGAAATTGCCTTTTGGTTACTTCTCGTCTTGTGTTCAAAAGTTAATTCAACAGGGACACTTACCCAAAAAAATGTCAAAAGATAAATTTCAACTTTTTGAAAAACTATGGAATGAGTTAATTCAACAGGGACAC
>NEWO01000945.1:0-29438 GCA_003013225.1 Phalaenopsis aphrodite
TCTTTCATCTAAACTATGAAAATTATGGGGTCAGTTTGACTCCATATTTTTCAAAACTAAATTTTTTAACGTCCTTCCGAAGCGGGCAACGAGATTTCAATTTCGATGACCGACAGCTTCTTACGGGCAAACCCCACACCAAAAATAGTGCCGACACGTCGTTGGTGCCTATTATGGCATCATCAGTGCCAATGGTTTGTAATTTCATTCCCTCTTTTCTATCAAATGGCATCGTCGGTGCTAGGTCTGGCGTCGTCGGTAATGAATAAATTTTTATCTTCTCCATTTTTGCTCCAAATTTCATTATTTTTGCTTCCTTTTTCTCCAAGTCCTAAAATTCAACAACTTGCAAGAAAACATTAAAAATACCTTCCATTAAAGTGCAAAATCACCAAAAATAATTATAAAATATGGGTCTAAAAATGCATATATTTTTTGTGTATCAAAATCCCTCAAACTTGCATTTTACTTGTACTCAAGTAACTCATTTACTACTAAAAATATGACTTTTGGTAAATAATTTAACTTCTAGATTTCCATATTTTAGTCCACTAACTACAGTAACATAAATTAAGAAAAATTCAAAACAACTCTAGTTAATGCCAAAGGTATAAAAATATTCAACAATCAAGTCTAAGATTTGTGATTCTCTATTCTTTTCAAGAAAAATTGCAAATTATCCTATTGAAGTCACTTAGAGTATTCATATGAAAAAGAACTTCTTGAAACTTTACTATTAAATAAGTTAATGCTCAAATATAGGTTTAGAAAATATAGCCAAGTCTTCTTCTTTAAGTTGATTCAAGTGAAATCAATTTTTAATTAGGCATCTCCTTAAACTTCTCCCCATATTATCTTTTTGTTTTCTTTTCTTTTCAGGATCCTTTTCAATCCTTTTTATTTTATTTTATTTTCTTTTTTCTCCTTTTTTTATGTGAGAATTACTATATTTAGATAACCTTTAATGATTTTGAACTTCACTATCCTCTTCTTAAAGTCAAAAGCTTTTAACATTTATTCACATAACAAATTTATATTAGCTTAAAGATATCATAAAGTTTGATTTTTTTCTTCTTACATGAATCTTTAAGATTTTTAATACTTCAAATATACAAATTTCTTTACTTAAATAGAAAAAAACATAATCTTATTTCTTATATCAAATATCTTACTCTCTAAACTTAACCTTTATTATTGAAAATTTTTACTTAAGTTTACTATATATTTAGAAACATAAATTTAGTTATCTAAAGTTATCCCCTCATACCAAAGGTCAAGTTGAATTTAAAATTTTTGAAAATGTAGCGAAGTGAGGAAAAATAAAATTAAGTTTCTCTCTTTAAAAAGGATTTTTTCTTTCCCCTTCCAAACTTAAAATTTTAAAAGATTTAGCATGAAGAACAGAAAAATAAACGGTGAAAGCAAACATTAAATACATAAGGAAAAGACTTACCTGTGGAAGGTTTTGATTTTGAAACTTAATTCTGAAATATTGCAAGTGCTAATATGAAAAGCTACATGACTTAAAACGTTAAATAGCACATAATACATATAAAATCTGCTGAGAAAGCGTTAATTACAATACATTTAACAAAATACTAACAACTAACAACATAACTAAATTGAATTTCAAATAGCAAATAGTTTTTCAATTATACAGTTCACAACTTAATATTTAAAATAAAATAGAGTCTAACTATCTAAAAACAAATAGTCTCATCAATATAACAAAAACAAACAACAAAATAACAAAGTACAATCAAACATAAACTAAAAGAAAAGATCAAACTAACATATCACCAATCATCGTCTTCTTCTTCTTCTTCTTCCAGATTCAAATTCTACTGTTGATATGGAGTAAAGACAGAGTGAGTAGGAAACTGAACTGAGTGATCACACTTCATATATTTGTCCATCGCATCATCATAAGCAGCATCATACTCAAATTTTTGTCTTATCAAATCATCACTGTGAGCAATTCTGGCCTCCATGTTTTTCATTATATGATCCATTCTAAGGATATGTCCCTGTTCGATCATCATCTGGTCCAACAGTTCTCAAAGAGTAGGGTCACTAGAAGTAGGGGTCCTCGAAGTAGAAGGAATATCTCTGGTCTTACTTCCAGACCCTCATCCAACATGAGATTCATATGTCTTTATATTAGTAGGCCCAATAAGTATTAGAGACTCAATCCTCTCTTCCTCAGGTCTAAAATCAACTCCTGCCTATTCACAGAGTGTGAAGATTAGGGCAGAGTGTGCTAAACTACCAGAGGTCTCTCCCAAATCAATAGATCTAGTGTTCATATAAATAATAGAGCCTAGATTTATCCTCATCACCTACTGGATACAGAAGTTCATGATGGCTCTATCCTCTGTAACCTCACTATGACGATTTGTCAGTATCATTCCTCCAGAAATAAGGTAGTGTCAGGCCTTAGATACTACATTTAACATAGAAAAAGGGAAGTTTACCTTAACACTAGTTTTCACTTTCCAGGTTCCTCTTCCATCAGTAAGAAAAGAAATAATCTCATCCAAGGCCTCATTCATAGCAAAAAATGATTTATACTAGAAACTTTACACATCTTCCATTTGATAAAAATCATTAAACTTTCTTGGAGTAAACTCCAACATTTTCCCATGAACAAAAACAAAGTCTTCAAAAGTCTCTTTAAAATTGGCATAAAATTCCATCACTACAGCAATAATCGCATCGGCCGGAAAATAATAAAAAATTTGTCATACAGAGCATTGATTAATAGCTCGACTTGTCCACCTGGATTTTTAAATCCATGATCCAGAATCACTTTTTCATTTTCAAGTTGACTATGAAAATGAGCACTAGCTTTGAAGCTGACAAATTTTTGTTCATCATAGTCTACTTTTCTCTTTCCTTTGCTCATTCTAGGTGCAATGGTAAATCTATGAAAAATTTGATAAAAATCCAAATAAATTCCCAAAATTTCAAAAATCATATTGTAAAATGCTTAAAACTTAAATCTACTAAGTAAAAGTTCTTCACCAAAGGATTTTCTCAAAATCTCTCAAAAAATTCCAAAATTTTCGGATCTCGGCAATATGAGATAAATCCTTGGGAAAAATAAAATGTTTTTAGTTTAAAGTGTAGCTCTTACCTAGAGAAGATGAAATCCAAACTTTGCCTTAAAATCGCTTCAAATCCGAGCAAAATCAAGCCTCAGGTGCAAAAACCGGAGGTTGAAGGTGACTCAGAGGGTAAAAATGTAGTTTTAAGGTGCAAATGCAAATTTTAAGGGTTTTAAAATGTTCTCGGGTCGAGCGCGCTGTGGCGCCTATGCCAGTGCCATAGGTGCTGAAGGTAAAAGATTCCATTTTTTTATTTTCACAATTTTCAATTTTCTTTCAATTTACTCCAAAGTCTTTTTAGTATTTTTGAACATAAATTTTTATCTAAAAATAAATCACAAACAAACATTTTCACAAACAACACCAAACTAACTTTTATATATGAAAATACGCTTTTATATATACATTTTTCTAATCACACTTTCAAATATATAAAGCAAATTAAATTATAATTCAACATCAAAATCAAGTCACAACACTAAAAGCTGACACAAAACTATATACACAATCAAAGTTCAGAATTCTAAAGCAAAGCAAAATAAATCAAATCCACACAATAACATTAGATGCATAAGTATTTTAAATTGCTAGAGACTCCAAATTCTTCAATTATTCTGCGTCCGACCTCTTCAGTGCTTTCTCCTCCTCTAATATCTCCCATAGACTGGTAATGAACGTACAGATTGTAGAAGGGTAGGTACGGGAATTGATCAATCAAATTTTCTTCGATCCATCCTTTTTACTTGAACATCCAAACCATTCATGCTTCAATTGTTCCACTATGATCGAAATTCTTCTTTATCCTCCAATCTAGGTGACCGAAAAGGTATTTAAGATTTTCTATTGCATTCTTTATACTCTGCAGTTCTCTTTCAATTTTCTTCATTTTCTTTTCCAAAGCAAGTGAACTTCCAACTATTTGTAGCATTAATGGAGTTGAAGCATGTGATGAATGATCCAAGATAGTATCTAATGCGTCATTTCCATTGCCCACATAATTATCATCAATAGGAATCATGGGCTCCCAAGGTAATACAACTTTTTCCCAAATTTCATATGAAACTTTAGATCGACTACAAAGTAGGAAAATTGTAAAAGGATGCCCAAGTCCATCTATTGGCCCATTCATAATAATACCCATAATAGATTTAAAAATGATAGATCCAACATCAATGAGCTTTTCCATTTGAATGTAGTAGTTTAAAATAGCACTTTCATTGGTGACTCTACTAATCTTCATGATAAGGAGTAATTTTTGTAGAAATGAAGAAATGCCACTGTTTCGATATTGGATAAAGAAATGAAGTAGAGTAACTAACATATCCTTCATCTCACATTTCTCAAATATCACTTTCATCCGTTAGAAAATTATAGACATCTTGCATCAAATCTCTCGTTGGGATAAAATTTGTATAATAACAGCTGGGAAAGTTTTCTATCATATACAACTCATTAATTTGCGCCGGAGTAAATGGTACAACCTTACCTCGTATAAAGACAACTCATTGGGTAATTCCATGTAAGTTGGCATAAAATTCCTTCACCACTGGTACAACAATTGCAGTGGTAGTGTAGCACATAACTTCACATCATCTTTGTACAATGATTTTATCAATCAGAGAACTTGGATTAATCAATTTATGATTGACAAAGCCTCTTTCCTTGATAAGCCTCTTCTTTGTAATGACTTTGTCATATAATCTATGCGCATCAAAACAGATAATTTTTATTCTATTGAAAACTCTATACCTGGAAGAATTTCTGGAATTGGAAGCCATGAAATTAAAAAATAGAAATGTTATGGTCATCTAGAGCATTTCTTAGCACTTTAAGAACACCTCCAAGCAGTTATTAAGGAGCGAAATCCCGCCAAAGTCCGCCAAAAACTTCAAAACCGCATGAAACTGCTCGGGACGCCGTCGGCGCTCCCAATGGCACTGTTGGCGCCATGGTCCGTCTAGCGGGCCCCGTCGGCGCTCATTTTGGCGCCTTCGGCGCTAGAGACCAAAATCACATCTTTTTATTTTTTTTGTTTAATTTGATTCCAGATTTTCCTCCAATACTAATATTTGTTTCAATCTATGATATAAAATTGTGTAGATTTATTATGTACTAATATATAAAACACTTATCAAACAAAATAGTAATACACAGATATATATATATATATATATATATATATATATATATATATATATATATATATATATATATATATATATATATATATATATATATATNATATATATATATATATATATATATATATATATATATATATATATATATATATATATATATATATATATATATATATATATATATTTATATATTTGGGTTGTCTCCCACAAAGAGCTTCGTTTAACGTCGTCAGCCTGATGCACCATTTATTTAGTTGGGTTAACTTAACATTAAAACTTGTTTAAATTGTGGTATGTGCCCTTCATAATAAATTTTCAATTAATGCCCATTAACTTTAAATATCTTTCCAGTGTTAGGATCTTTAATAACAACAGTTCCATAATGATAGACTTTAATTACTTTAAATGGTCCTAACCATCTGGATTTAAGTTTTCCTGGAAATAATCTCAATGTTGTATTATATAATAAAACTTCTTATCTAGGTTCAAACTTCTTTTTAATAATATTCCATTCATGCCATATTTTCATTTTCTCTTTATAGATTTTTGCATTATCATATGCTTCATTTCTAATCTCCTCATGCTCATTGACTTGCAATAATCTTTTCTCACTAGCATCCTCTAAATTAAAATTAAATTTTTTAATAGCTTAAAATGCTTTATGCTCCAATTCTACTAGTAAATGACATGTTTTTTTTCCAAAAATAAGTCTATATGGGGACATTCTTAAAGAAGTCTTATAAGCAGTTCTATATGGCTATAATGTAGTATCTAATCTAGCAAAGCAATCCAATTTATAGGGATTTACAGCTTTTTTGTAAAATTCTATTAATTTCACGATTTAATATCTCTGCTAGACTGCTAGTCTGAGGATAGTAAACAAAAGAGAATTTATGCATAATATCATTTTTCTTAATTAATTTTTTGTTTCTCTTATTCCTAAAATGAGATCCTCCATCTGTAATAATTACTCTCGACATTTCAAATCTTGTAAGAATATTTTTAATTTAAATTTAGAAACACTCCGAGCATCACATTTAGGTACAACAATAACTTCAATCCATTTGGTCATATAATCAACAACAAGTAATATATATAAATTTCTAAAAGAAGACATAAATGGTCCCATAAAATATAATTCCCACACATAAAAAATTTCAACTTTTAATGTGTAATTTAGAGGCATTTCATTTCTTTTATAAATATTTCCTACTCACTGACATCAATCGCATGTTTTAATATATTCATTAACATCTCTAAAAAAAGTACGTCAATAAAATTCAACTTGTAAAATTTTATATGCGATTCTATTTTTTCCAAAATGTCCTCCAAATTTTAAATCATTGCATCTTTCAATTATCTATTGAGTTTCTTTAGAAGGCACACACTTTCTAATAATTAGATCTTTACATTGTTTATATAAATATGATTCATCCTAAAAATAGAATTTTTAATCATAAATGAATTTCTTTAGTTGTGGATTTCTAATATCAAGTGGTATAATATCACTTAAAATATAATTTACTGTATCAGCACACCACGATACATTCATTTCATAAATACTATATAATTGTTCATCAGGGAAATTTTCTAAAATTTCATTTGCAAAATTAGTTAATGTTTCTCTTTCTAGTATAGACAAATGATCAGCTATTTGATTATCATTTCCCTTTTTATCAATTACAATAAAATAAAACTCTTGCAAAAGAGGTATCCATCTAATTAATCTTGGTTTATCATCCTTTTTTTGCATCAAGTATTTAATAGTAGAATGATCTGTATGCACTATACATTTGGTTCTGATTAAGTAAGGTATAAATTTATCAATGACATAAAAAACAGCTAATAAATCTCTTTTAGTAGTAGTGTGGAGTTTTACTAGCATAAAATATTACTTTAAAAACCTTGTTGTGTCATTGTTCTAAAACAACCCCAATAGCATAATCACTAGCATCACACATTATTTCGAATGGTTTTTCCCAATCAGGTGGAACTTTTATAGGTGTAGTGATTAATTTTTCTTTCAATAATTCAAATGCTTTTATGCATTCCTCGTAAAATCAAATTTTGTATATTTCTCTAAAAGTTGGCATAATGGCTTAGTTATTTTTGAAAAAATTTTTATGTAGCACCTGTAAAAACCAGCATGTCCTAGAAAACTTTTTACCTCTGTAAAATTAGTATGAGGTGTTAATTTTTTAATAACATGAATTTTTGTAGGATCTACTTCCATGCCATTTTCAAAAAATTTTTGCCCAAGTACAATACCTCCTGCAACCATAAATTGACATTTTTCACAATTTAATACTAGGTTGATTCTTTCACATACTTCCAAAACTTTTTCTAAATTATTAAAATATAATTCAAACAAACTTTTGAATATAGAAAATCATACATAAACACTTCCATTCCATGTTCAATAAAATTGCTAAAAATTGACATCATACATCTTTGAAATGTTGCAGGTGCATTGCATAATCCAAAAGGCATTCTACGAAAAGCAAATTTTCCATAAAGGCTTGTAAATGTTGTTTTCTCTTGATTGTCTAAAGTAATTGGAATTTGGTGATAACTGGTATATCCGTCTAAAAAGCAATAATATTTGTTTCCAACTAATCTATCCAACATTTGGTCTGAAAAGGGTAAAAGAAAGTGATCTTTCCTGGTGGCTAGATTTAATTTTCTATAGTCAATACAAATTTGCCAACCAGTAACTTGTCTTATATGAATTAATTCATTTTTTTCATTATTTTCAACGGTCACTCCTCCTTTCTTTGGAACACAGTGAATTGGGCTTAGCCAAGCACTGTCTGAAATATGATATATAATTCTAGCATCTAACATTTTAAAATTTATTTTTTTACCAACTTCTTTGATTGTTCGGTTTAATCTCCTCTGAGGATCAACTTTAAGTTTGTATTTTTCATCTAATAAAATTACGTGCATACAAATTGAAGGACTAATTCCATTAATTTTTGCTAAAGTCCATCCAAAGGCCTTCTTATATTTTTTCAACATCTCTATTAATTTTTATTTTTGAATTTCAGTTAGTTTAGAAGATACAAAAATAGACAATGTAGATGACTCTCCTAAAAATACATATTTTAAATGGGCAGACAATAACTTCAGTTCATGTTCAAGTGGTTTAAAACTTGATGGAATAAGACTTTTATTACTGTTTTCCAACAAATCTAAAATTTTAAATTTGTCTTGAAAATAATCTAAATCTTCTTCTATTATTTCGTCCTTGTTTTCAAAAAATTCTCCTTGCTTCAAATTGTTTTCAAACTCTTCCTTAAACTGTTCATTACTCAGATAATCAGTTACTTCCATCCTAAAACATTCATTATCTTTTTCTATTGCATGATATTTCATAGATTTTGCAATATTAAATTTTACTTCTTGATCATTAACTCTCATTATTTATTCTCCTTTTGCACATCTATCACAGCTCTCCCTGTTGCAAGAAATGATCTCCCCAAAATAGTAGGAATCTCTTTATCTTCCTCCATATCTAATACTATAATGTCTACAGTGAAAATAAATTTATCCACTTTTGCTAATACATTTTTTAGAACTCCTTTTGGATAAGTTATTGATTGATAAACTACCTAAAGAGTTATAGTAGAAGGGGAAATCTCACCTAAATCTAAATGTTTAAAAATAAATAAAGACATAAGATTGATACTCGCTCCTAAATCACATAAGTATTTTCCAAAAAACTTTTCACCATTTGCATAAGGTATAATAAAACTACCAAAATCTTTTAATTTTTCAGGAAGCTTTTTCTGAATAATAACACTATACTATACAATGAGTGCAATGGTCTCGTGATCTGTAAACTTTCTTTTCTTGTTTAATATATTCTTCATAAATTTCACATAACTTGGTATTTTCTCCAAAGCTCCAACAAAAGGAATATTTATCGGAAACATTTTAAGGATTTCCAAAAATTTTGTAAATTGTTTATCTTTATTTTTCTGCTTCAGTCTTTGAGGAAACAGAGGTAATGGTTTTTCTAATGGAACTTGTGTTTGTTCATTTTCATTTTGTTCACTTTCCATTTATTCCTTCTCTTCATCAACTTCAGTTTCTCTTTGGATCCTTGTTTCAACTTCTTTTCCACTTCTTAATTGAATAAATTTAATTTACTCTATATTTTGATCTTTTGGATTAACTTCCACAATACCAGAAGAATTCTTGAAGGTTTATTACTAAGTGCAGTAGCAATATGTCCTAATTGATTTTCAATATTTATAATAGCAGCCCCTTGCTTTTGTATTTGATTTTCCATGTTCAACATTACTTCTTCTATTGTCAACTTCTTTTCCTTAACCTGTGTGAAAGGGTTAGAGTTAAATCCAGGAGGATAATAAGGTCGAGAAATAGGATTTCCTTATTTGTTCAAACTTTCAAAGGGATTCACCGAATTATTATAGCTATTCTAACTAAAATTAGGGTGATTTTTGACCCAAGGAAAATATGTTGAGATTTTCATATCTTTTGGATATTCTAAGTGACTTAATATTGCAACATATAGTCATTCTTTAAATAAATAGAAGACTAGAACTCTTAAACTTGATGACTAGATAAATTTGTGGCTATAGAGTTAATTCAATTACTTGAATTCTTTCTAAAAATCTCACTATAATATTTATTTAAGTCAAACTTATAGTATTTCTGAATTAAAACTTTACTGCAGTAGATCATAACTTTTATATAGTATTAAAATTACTTGAGGAGAAGTAGTAGTTAAGTTTGGGGGATTTTGACCCAAGGAAAATATGTTGAGATTTTCATACCTATTTTATACTATTTTTAATGATATTGCACTTTAAGGAAAGATATTTTTGATGTTTTATTGCAGGAACGATGAATTAGGGTCATTGGAGCAAAAAGATGCAAAATGGAGCGAATTTGGAGCAAAAAGGACTAAAATGTGGAAATTTGAACTAGGCCACTAACGGTGCCCTCGACCCTGCTGACGACGAGATTTTCCTGAGACTCCAGAGTTAATTCAATAAGAAGGTCCACCGACGGCGCCCTCGAGGCTGCTGACGGCAAGCTCGACGGTTATGCCGACTCAAGCTTTGGATAAGGCCAAATTTTGAAGGGATGCTTAGGAAACTCTCGAGAAAGCTCATCCATAACTTTAAAAGACTATTTTGGCCAAAAATTGGAAAAAGGAAAAGGAGGGAAAGAATCTAGGGAGTGAAGGAAGTGCTAGAGAGAGTTCCTAGAGATTAGAAAGTTTCCAATACTGTAAGGAATTCTTCGAGAGATTGTAAGAGTGGAGGGAAAGTGAGAGATTTCTTCCTCCTTGCTACTTCGAAGAGGAATTCTGTGTGCTGTAAAGAAAGGAAGAGATTCAGAGGAACTTCGAGGAGTGTTCTTGGGGAGAAACTGGAGATAAGTTATTTACTTGTAGTAGTTTGTATGACTTTGATTTTATATATGAATTCCAAGTTTTGTTGTGTTTTCCCCATGAGATCTGAGTAGTTTTCTCTGTCTTTCTCCTTGTCTCGAGATTTGTGAAATGGTGATTTGAATTGGTGAAGCCATGAAAATGGTTAAGAAATTGTGATGATCTTTTCACTTTGATCTTAATTTACTTTCAATCTGGCCAATTGATTTGTTAAAATATGTTGAGTTTTACAACTAAAGTGAAGATTACATCCAAGATTTAGGGAGGGTCAAAGCACTTGGAATTTGGGTGCAAATAAATAGGGAAATAATATTATCAGGTGTAGAATTAGAGATTTTTTAGTGACAGACTAAAATCCCCAATTCGGTCTTATCGTTTGGGTACTGAAGTGTAGATGTTAGCCCTCAGGTGACGGGAACGTGGGAGCTCCGAAGTGAGAGCCGGTATCCTCCCAGCTTAGCCATAGATTCAGTAAACAAGTGTAGGATTAGTTAATGTACTTTTTGCCTAGACCAAAGGGTAAAGAATATGTATGCTCCTATTTGGCACAATATAATTTGAACTAATTCATTTTATCCATTCACTATAATTTTTTGACAAGGAGAAGGATACTTTCTTATATATTGAATATCACAATTAAACCCTCCTTAATATCATTAGTTATTTAATGGATATTAAAATTACGTGTTATTTCAATTGTCTATTAGTGATAGATAAGAAAATTGAACTTCGTTGTTGTGATTAAAGTATTGCTTTTCTAAATTCTTAGTTCACAGTTCTAAACCACTCCTTGTGGGATCCATATTTAGGACTACATTAGAGCCCTATATTACTTGAGCGATACGTATACTTGCATTGATAAGTGTGACTTTACAATTATTAAAAATTTATTACGTCCCTATTTATCTTATATTTTAAGCATATATAAAGTCGCGGTCAATTTTCCCATCCAGGGTTATAATAATTAGAATAGGGATTGTATTTTAATTATTTATAGCATTTAAAGTTTCATAAGATGATTGAGTAGAAATTATCTATCCTAGTGAATTTTCCTCTAATATTGGGGGTATTTGAGAGTAATTCACTCCAATTTGATCAATCTTTTTTGAAATAGCAGCAATTTGAGATGCCACTATAGACATTGCATCATATTCATAAATACTAGATACTCTCTTAGGATCTACCCTTTCAAAGGCTCTTTGAAAATTGTTAGTAGTCATTTCTTCAATTAATGAAGATGCTTCATCAAAAGGTTTTGACATTAGTGATCCACTTGCAGCAGCATCTATAATAGATCTAAGTGATCCTACTAATTTATTATAAAATGTTTGAATTATTACCCAATTTGGTAGAGCATGGTTTGGACATTTTCTAAGAAGATCTTTAAATCTTCCCCAAGCTTCATATATTGACTCCCCTTCAAACTAACAAAAGGATGTAATATCGTTTCTAAGCTTAGCAGTTTTTGATGGTGGAAAATATTTAGCCATGAATTTTTATGATAGTTCTCCCCAAGGTCCGATAAATCCATGTGCTAATGAATTTAATTAAGCTTTAGCTTTATCCCTTAATGAAAAAAGAAAAAGTCTAAGCCTAACAACATCATTAGACACTCCGTCATATTTAATAGTAGCATAAATTTCAAGAAAACCAGCAAGATGTAAGTTAGGATCTTCAGTAGGTGTTCCTCTAAATTGATTATTTTATACCATTTGTATAATGATAGGTTTAAGCTCAAATAAATTAGCAGCAACTTCAGGATTTGGAATAGTCAAGTGAAGTTCATCTACTGTCGGATTAGCGCAATCTTTTAATGGTCTTTGTCTATTTTTGTTAGTTTGATTATCTAAGTTATTCACCATTTTGTTTAAATTTTTTATTTCCTTTTTTTTTATTTCTGAAATTTTCTAATAGTACATTCTAATTCTGAATCATAAGGTACTAAATCTTCAGATCCAATATTTTGCATAAACAAATATAATAAGCAAAAAAAATTTCTTAAAAATACTCTTAAATATAGAACTACAAATATTTTTTTGATTTTTGATTTTATATAATTTTTTTTTTATTTTGTATATTTTATCTCTAAATTTTCTAATTTATCAAATCTATTTAATTTACTGTTACCTTCCCCCGCAACGGCGCCAAAAACTTATTCTCGCGTGAAAAGTAATAAAGTTGTGTAAAATATATAAAGTTGACTCCGCTATGCAACAGTGTCAAAAGCTTGATGCAATCTTTTATAAATAAGAAATTTAAGAAATTAATGTTTGGATTCTAAGTAAGTATACATATCGTTATCAAGTAATAAAAGACTTTCTATTTAAGCTCCAAATATTGATCTGACAGTGAAGGTTTAAATTTGAAATGATAAATTAACTAGAAAATTCACAGAACTCAAAAGAAATTATTATCGCTAATTTCAAATGTGTAAGATGCTAACAAAACTAAATTATTTAACTTCTAGCAAAACTAAAATGCAAAGTTTAAGCAATAACTACTAAACTATTAAACTATGTTTATGTGATGAAGATTTCTTATGTGAAAAAGTATCTTTCCCACTACAATAAGATATTGGGTAAAATGAGATGAGATAAAGGATTTTAATATGTATTGTGCCTACTAGGAGCAATTTAAATATTCTACCCTGATACAGTGTTATAGAAAATCATTGGCTAATTCCAAGTTTAGTCCCTAAATCTGTGGCTAGACTAGGAGGATACTGGCTCCCACTCTTGAGCTCCCACTTCCCTTCACCTGAAGGCTAAGTCTTGCTTTTCTTCTTAAACATTAAGACCGAATTTGATATTTTAGTCTCTCAACCTAAAATCTCCAATTTTACACCCAATAATATATATTTCCCTACTTTTTTACACTTAATTCCATGAACGAAATCCTCCTTCATGGAATCAAATGTGATCCTCACTCTGTTGTAGAACTCATACTCCATTTCCCGGATCATATGTTTCATAATGAATTTTAACAATTCATTTGGCCAGATTGAAAAGAAAATTAAGTTCGGAATTGAAAAATCAACAAAACTTATTTTACATTTTAACATTGACACATCCATATTATCTCTTCATTTCATCATATCTCAGAGTAGGGAGAAAGATAAAAGAAACTACTCAGACTTCATGGGAAAGATACAACAAAACACAAATTTCATATATAAAAAAAATTCATACAATAATAATAAACAAACAACACTTATCTGAAACTCTTTCTCAAAGCAAATCCCTTGTAGCCTTTTCTAGGAAATAAATGAGGAAGAAATTTCTCACTTTTCTCCTTCTCCAACTCTCTTAAAGGAAGATTCACACTTAATCTCAACACAAAAACTGTAAATTCTTAAAAAAAAAATCACTTATAGAGTCTAAAATGGTAGTGAAATGAGGGTGGAAAAGTGTATGGTATGTAAGAGAATGAATGGTGGTGAGAAATGGTGAAAAGGAGCACATTTTCTGATCTATTTCGACCCTAAATAGAATAGAGCCTAGAGTCGGCTATCCAGTAGGTGCATCCAAAAACTCTACAAAAGCATCCAATTTTGTCGAATCTTCTAGAAGCAGGGTCTGAACCGACATTGGTGTTGTCGGCGCTAGTGGTCTGTAATTTAATTCCTTCTTCTCTGTCAAATGGCACCGTCGGTGCTGAAAAAATTTTTAACTTCTCCATTTTTGCTCCAAATTTCATCAATTGTACTTCTTTTTTGTTCCAAGTCCTAAAATTCATTAACCTGTAAGAAAACATTAAAAATAACTTCCATTAAAGTGCAATATCACCAAAAAATGAGTATAAAATATGGGTCTAAAAATGCATATATTTTTGGTATATCAGAAACCCTAGATAAAATTTGTTAAGGTTCTAACTTGTCACCCTTGAATAAAAAATTTACATTTGTCAAATCTTATCTCCCTATGTATTTGCACTCATCCCAAGATTAGTTTTTTCTTCAACCTAAAGATTGGTGTGGTAATTAATAATTGAGAAAAAGTAAAGCCCTCCTGGGTCATTTCATTTTCACAATATGTTTAAACTTATAAATTGGCTAAATTTCATAATTAAATTAAGCATGAAGTAATATACTATCATAATATTGAAATAAAAGTAATTTTAAACAATTCTAATCCAACATATGATTAATTCTCATCACAAAAATAAAGATAAATAAAATTAATTGGATTACATAGGGAAACAAAAACAACACATGGATTGACAATTAAAATAAGATTTACACATTAAACTTTAACAAAACTCAAACAAAAGTACGAAACACTTATCTCAAACTCCTTCCCAAGCAAGTTTTCTTAAGTTCCTTTGAAGATTTCTCAAATATCCTTACAATCTTAATCCAATAGACTCACACCCTCACACCTTCCTCCACACAACAAACACACCACACATACAATCACCTACTTAAAACAACCCTTTAAATCCTTAAGATTCATTTCAGATGGCACTTTAAAATTTTTCCAAATACATTGCATCTTAAAAAAATGATTCTTGTGCTTATGTGCTAGTCTTCTAAAAGCAATGAAATAATAGTCTGACGCCTAAGGGACAGATTTTGATGTGATGACACCAGACTCTCTTTTTCCATGAATAGGGTATGGCGCTTAGGGGTTAGAAGTTGGCTTCTAGGCACCAATTCCCTTTGTTCTTCTTTGCTCTATTTGATCCCATTTTGCTCCATTTTCGCTCATTTTTCAGTAAAAATCCATCTCTTGTACCTTAAATTAAAAACACACAAAAAACCTTCCATTAAAGTGCAATATAATTAGAAATGAGCATAAAATGTATAGAAAAGGCAGCACATTTTTAGGCATGTCAGATTCCCCCAAACTTTGTTATTACTTGTCCTCAAGTAACTTTGCTATTTTATAAAACAAATGCTTTAATTTATGGTTGTAAGTTACTTTAAAGATTCCATTAGTTTTACCTCATAAATGTGATTGTGTAACTTTAGAAAAATTTTCAATAACTTAGGCTAGAACAAGAGTATAAGAATATCTAGTAATCAAGTTAGGAATTTTGATTTTTCTATTCATATAAAAAGTAATTGTAATTTGTTAGACTTAGGAATCCTAGGTAATTTAAAATATTGATTTATATGTGAACTCTATTAGTAAAGATTTTAATAAAAAATTTAAAATTGATAACAAGCTCATGAATGTAATTAGGTTTCTTCCATTAAGTTGATTCAAGTGAAGCAAATTTTTAATTAGGTTTCTCATGAAGCCTCTTGCCGCATATTTTCTTTCTTAATTTTCTTTTATTTGTTTTTTCTTTTCTTTTTCTTTTCTTTGAGGATATTTTTAATCCTTATTTTCTTATGCAAGGATTACTATAACTGGATAGCCTTTAATGATTTTAAACATCACTATTCTCATTCTAAAGTGGTATTAATATAAAAATGATTTCTCATAGAGTCCCAATTTCTATAAAGGGTAAATCTAAGGTTCCTAGTGTTTCAAATATATAGTTTTTCCTACTATAAATAGTAAAGAATATCTTTATTCTTTTAATCTTAATTCTAGAACTACCCCTTATCACCAAAAAAATTAACTTAAGTCTACTATAACATTCATAAAAGCAAAAATATAGTTTTCTAAAAATAACACCACATTATATGTCATTAATAAAATAAAATTAAATGGAGTCTATTGAGGACAGATAATGTTTAATTTTAAAAGTTTTAATACAGAAATGTAGGCAGGAACTAAAGTTTTCTGATTTAGTTTCTATTAAGAGTCCTAGACATGAAAAGTATACAAGTATAAATAGTAAAAGTAGGTGTGCAGTAGTAAGTAATTTGCAATTAAACATGTTATCACATGAAGATTTGCCAAGTAATGGACTACTCTATCACACAAGGTGACATATATACAAACTAGAACATAAAAAATAGCAGTACAATAAAACTAAAAACTGCAAAATCCACAAAGCCATAATAATAAACAATACTAAATTCAATACAACAAAATACCTACCTAAAAGTAAAATAGAAAATTCATAAGCAGCAAGGAAAAATAATTACAACCAAACTCATAATAAACTACTACGTCTCATCATCATCTTCTTCTTCATCCATTTTATTTTGATGTTCAAACCTCAGATACTATGGATAAGAAGGAAACTAAACAGTCTTATCTTCTTTTAGAAAGTTTGCAAGAGAAGTATGGAAACCTTCCTCTTAACCACTTTTCCATTTGAGATAAGAATCATAGAGTTCCAAATGATCATCAATGTCTTGCACTTGGCTTTGTACAAATTATGTATCATTTTATATCTATTGTCCATGATCAAGCTTCCTTTATCCTTCCATTATTAAGTAAGTAACTTGGTTTTTAATTATAGAAACCAATTTCCAGGTAAATAGCTTCATTGAGGGAAGTTTGTGCATTAAACTCCATAAAATTTTGGACCTTCTCTTTTCTAAGTTTGTCCTCCATTATAGTGACCAACCTTTTAGCCTCTTGTACCATAATAAGAATATTTCCAAAGATCTTCCAATTCTACTATTTCAACTCAGCAGCCAACTTCTTATGTTGAGCCCATAAATTTACCCATGTCTATATGCTAATTTTGTATCCAATGTCTTTTAATCAATCCATTAAAAGGAGGGTGTAAGTCTTTATATTTAAAAATCTAAACTATTTTTTAGGGATTTGGGTAGCACATCAATTTTTACAAGAAGTGGAGAGTGGTCAAAACATGACCCACCTAGATGGGCTACTTGAGTAAATTGAAATTCATCAAGCAGCTGTTGGTTCATTTAGACCCTATCCAGTCTTTCAAATATGATTCCTTTTCTCCAAGTGTTTACCTCACTTTTGTTTGAGGTCTAGTTCTTCCTCTTTAGTAGCCTAGGGTCTAACCATATGAATTTTCTTTTGACTATTCCTAGAAAACTAGAAAAGGAACCCTCACCATTAGAGATTCCAAATTTCTCTTTACTCAACTTGAAGCTCTTCATATTGGTCATAATATTTTATCACTTAGTAGGTGAGGTCATTATGAGGGAGCTCAAAGAGAGTTCCCATAGGACTGTCTGACCTTAGGGTTGATCCTGGGTGTTGGTCTAGAGCTAAGGCACTCACCACAATCACCTCGCTCACAATCACTCAGTACCCTAAACCCAAAATTTTCTTGACTTTGATCCCTTAATCCTTTGGGAGACTCATCTAGATGGTCCCCTAAACCCACTGGCCCTAGGCTAGGGTTTCGCTAAGACTAGTACATGGAGGACCCAATCGGGGTTTCCATTTGTCCATAGCTAATTTATGGTGGTTACCTCCCCAAATTTACCAAAGATACCCAATTTGGCCTTTTGCCCATAAACTTCCCCAAATTACTTAAGTACCCTTGAAGCCCTAAATTTGGCCAAAATTCCCAAATTTACCCAAAATACCCAAATTTGTTCAAAAGCCATTTCAAACCTTTTGAAAATACCCAAATTACCCAAAATCACCAAATCTAAACCACTAATTTTGGCCTCATGACCTAATCTCACCCAATTAAACCCATAACCCACTCAATTTTCCACAATTTATGTTGAAAACTCTTCATAACATTCCTAAAAATCAAAATTGACCTTCAATTGGCCTTGGTGAAGTCTCAATTTCATTTAATTCCAACCTAAGTCAAAAGCCCCAAATTTTGCCCCAAATTGGCTATGCCTCCATATTTCACCAAATTGATTGTCTTAACCCCAAAATTGGCACCCAATTCACGTTGAAAACTCTTCATCACATTCCTATTAACCATTCTCAAAAATAAATTTGGACTTAACCCAAGCTTAGCCCAATCTAGACCCAAGTCTAGCCCAACATGCCCAAATTCACCAAAATTCCAAAATCCTTCGAATTGACCCTCTAATTAAACTAAAAATTCTTTCAATCCTTCAAAAAAAATCTTCATTACAATCATCTACATCAAATTCACCAATAAATTGGGCCAATTAACATGGCTAGAATAGCCCAAACCCAAGTATTGGTCATTTGCACCCACTTGGACCCATGCACCAAATTTGACCTATACATGTCAAATTGGTCAAGGCAAGGCCACCACAGCCAAGTTTTGGACCCTATTGACCAAGACAAACCCCATGAAACCACCCAAATAACCTATGGAACAAGGGATCCTAAAATTAAGGGATTTCATTCCATATTTTCTTAATCCAAGGATATTTTTGCCAAAATTAAACACCAACCTATTTAATTGCTGTGAAATATTCCCCTGGCTCACCTGACCTTCTATCCACCTCCCGTGGCCTAGCTGACCTGCCTAGAGGCAGAAAAATGTCCAAATCGAGAGCCACCCCCATGGAATTGAACCCAATTCAAACCTAGAGGCCACCTCATCCAAATTAAATGTTAGAGCCTCTCTACCCTCCACCTAAGCATCACTTTTCACCCCTAATTGGCCATGAAAACCACCCTTAAGCCAATTTTTATAAAAGCTCACCTCCACGACCATGGTGTGTGTGTTAAAAATTTTTCAGAGAGAGCCCTCCAAATTACTCTTAAAGCCTCTTTGAGACCTCCTCAGTGCAACCCAACCACCACATTGCCCGAAATCCCCTTGCTGGAGTTCAATTTTTGAGCTTAAAACCTTGCTGGAGACAGGACAGAGCTCTCCACACCTCTACACTCCACCAAAATAAAATTATAATCACCCACACCTTCACCACAGTGAAAGAAGGAGAAGCTCCATCAAATTCCCCTTTCACAGAGCCCCTAGCATAGCTCTAGACCAACACCTGAAAGCAAGCTTGGTCGAATTCACACCTAGGCCTTTCACCTCTGCAAGAGGCTTAATCCCTAGCCTCCTTGGACCTCCACAAACGTGTCGAACACCTCTGATCAAAGCTTCCCTTCTCAGAGCATAGGTATTGAACTCCTCCTCCTCCCGAAATTATTTTGCTTCTCCATTTGATTGAGCTTAATTTAAATATTTGGTTACCGTATGGATGTGTTCGTCACACTTAGACAAGCATTTAGAAATAAACCACACTTAATTTAATTAAGAAATGAGTGAGATCTTAAGCTTTGAAAATGGATGGTTCTCGGGCTACGGCATTAGGGACGATGATGGGGAGCCGCCCGATCGCGCATTTATCTCATCAACGGACGAGATCTAGCTGGACAGCGTCTTCATACATGAACCATGGGTCGAGTTAGTGTTGAAATGGATGGCTGCGTCGAATAAGAGTGCGTCGCGTGGAGTTTTGGAGCCGCCGTAGGTTGACATGGCACCGCACGTTCAAATAGATAAATAGGGATTTAAATAATTCAGAAAATGCTTCCTAACTTTAAAAATCCATATCTTGGTGTAGAAAAAATCACAAAAATAAAATAAAAATACTCTCTTGCTCACTGAATAAGGGAGAATAATGTGAAAAAGGTTTGAAGTTTATTTGATGCAAATTTTATTTTTAATTAATTAAATATGATTTTGAGTCTTTTAATTCCCCATGCATGTAGACATCTCACCATGACTTGAAATTTTGGCATGTTGTTGCTTCTGTCTTAGGGAACATTCTCTGATTTTTCCAAAGTCAGAGGTAATCTCTAGACAGAGATCCATACTTTCCAAGTTTATGCTTATTATTTGCATAAATTAATCACAATAATTAGTATGTTGCTTAAAAAAATCCAAGAAAATTTTGGAAGGTTTCCTATGACCAGAGAACCATTTGAAAAATATTTCAGGGATTAAGTTATTAAGAATGCACTTAATTTCCACCAACCATAAAACAAAATGAAAATTAATTTTAAAAAACAAAAAGATCTAAGTGACTTAATTTTTAATCTCCACTGTGGTTTATAGTCCATAGAACTTTCCATAAAAATTTTAAAACATTTAGAGCTCATTCAATAACTCAAATTGATTTTTCAAGTTAAATTACATTTTTGGCACTAAAATTATTTTTAATAATTAAAATATAAATCAAAAAATTATAAAAATGGGTTTTTAGAGTTCTCTATGATCACAAGAATTTTCTAAAAATAAATTCGAAATTAAAGTAAAAATTCCATTTTCAAGCCTATTTTTAATATTTAAATAATTGAAAAATGATAAAAATCACAAATATAATAAAAATCATGGAAATGTTCTATATTATTTCCTAAGCACTTCGGAATAATTGGAATATTTTTCCTATTTTTATAAGTGAAGATATTGAATTTTAAAGCTAAAAATAATTTTTAAAGGCTAAAACATGGATTTTCACCAAAATAATTCTAATAATTCAAGAAAAAACTATAAAAATATGAAACTTATTTCTATAGATTTCTTGACATCATAGAGATTTAATAAAAATATAAAACTTAATTTTCCACATTTAAAATATTTCATAATTAATAAATACTTTAGAAATTAAAATAATTCTTACAATTCAAATATAATTCAATAAATCATGAAAATTGGCCCCAGTTCGTCTCTAGTCTAATTCTACCTCCATTAAAAATTTCAAAGGATTGGACTTTTCTTGGTCAAGTTATGTAATTTTCTTTGAAAAACCCTATTTCTGCATCAAAATAAATTAAATTTTGAAAAAATCACATTTTCTCCTCTCATATATTAATTAACCCATTAGTGAGGTGGGATGAAAATTCCAAAGTCATTTGAAATAAATTTTATGAATTATGAAGTAATAGAGCCTCACGGGCAAAAGTGTAATTTTAGAAATTTTGCCTTAATTGACATTTAGGCTTAATTCAAGGAGGGAAAACGGTAACTTCTGATATTAACTAACTAATTTGGATGATTTAGACACAAGGGGATTAGTTGGTAGAAACCAACCTCACTCTTTCATAATCAAGGGATAAATTTGTAATTCCTTAAATTATTAAAATTTAGAAGTCTATTAATTTAAATGATCTTAAACTTAGGGGTATGACATTGGAAGTTGAGAAATCACTAATCTAATACCCTTATTTGATGTTTAAATGACTTCCAAAAATGAATCATCATCACTTAAAATTCAATTACTTCCAAAATATATGACTAAGACATCCACCAAAACCTTAAGGGCTTAGTAGTGACCTAGGAAAAATCAAATTTGATTAAATGAGGATTAGAAAAGTGAACATAATTTAAATTGAATATATATAAAACACTAGATGCCCAAATTAAAAAAACCAAATCGGCTAAATGTTTCAATAACACTAACTTGCCCCCCCCCCTTTAAGGATCTTCACCCAAATTAAATTCCAAGTGATAATTACCCTACTCTTAGGGATAATTGAAACATCAATGTTCATTGAGCATTAATGGTATTCACAGGATATGTTATTAAGCAACATAATAAATTTAAATGAGCTCAAGACTTTTCACCAGGTAGTGAGAGGGAAGCATGGACCTGCTTCTTTCTCTAGATCTATTGGATACCTCAGAGGTCTACTAAACTTAATATGTTTTGCTTAGTAAAAATCATCCTTAATCAAACTAACAGGGACCCACCAAGATATGAACTAGAGTTAGGTAGGTCACTAAAACCCTATTTTTTTTTATTTACATAAAATGTTCTAACATGCATTTTAAGTTTCAGGTGGTGGAACGAGAAGACTCGGCAGGTACGCTTTTATAGTTTACAGTATTGTCTTTTCTTAAGCTTTCTTACACTATGCTTACTTACTTGCATGTATGAACAAAACAAAAAACTTGCATGCTAAACAACGATATCACCCTGTATGAAAACTAAAACTATCAGGATAGCCACAAAACCCAAACCCATAATCAAAATTAAAATCAACCAAGATAATTCAAAATATAAGACAACTCAAAATTTAATCACAAACATCACACAAAACCATAACTGCAACTAAATTAAGATGTCTCTATCAGATGATCGGGAATCCCTCGAAGAAGGTAACCTACAGTTGCTAACGAGGCTTCCCATGGTCTAAATAAAATTATGGAACTCACTAAGTTGAGTTTAGTAAATTCATTTAGACTAAGTGAATCTAACAGAAAATAGTGGTGCTAGAATGAGGGAACCGTGGGATCCTAACCAGTATCGCTCTAATCAACTTTAACATCCCCATAAAATTTAAAGAACCACAATCATAGGGCCACCTGATTTGACATCATAACTTGACACCCTAGAAAACTCAAACTCGTCATGGCAGAGAGCTTGGAGCTGGTATGGTGGGCAGCATGACCATCTTCAATAGCAAAACATGTCTTCCCCAGCTAAACCAATTTCCATTCCTTATAATTAAACAACAAAGCCATAGGACTTCAAGGTTGTTTGCTTCTGCAACGTAAATCCTCACCCTATCTTTAGGCCTTTGTACAGCTCTGCTATACAATATACGCCCTAACTTGTCTAAGGATTCTGAGGTTATCGTCCTTCACGATCTAAATCCTCACATCTTCTAGGTTATTTGTGTGATCATTTCACACAAATGTAAGCCCTAAAAAAATAAAATTAGCAGGATGAAACACCTAAATATTTCTCCTCAAAACTAAAGCCAAATAATAGGATAGATTAGGAAGTCACCAAGGTTCTCCTCTAGAGCCATGAGATCCCCTAATACTTCTTCCTTTGGATTCCAAAAAGAAAATGTTCATAATTTGAGCCAATCTCATTTCACACCTCTTTGTCCAACATAGTTGAGAAGTCCCATTCTTTTGAAATCCTTGAAGAAAAGATTTCCTGATTTTTATCGAGAGTTTTCTTAGATGACTTCGGTCATTTAGGATGTAATTAGCTATAAGGGTTTTCCCTTATAGAGAGCTCATTTGAACCCAACTTAATATATACCCTATTTAGTTCTTCATATTAAATAGCAAAAATTGTCAGTAAATAAAATGGTTTTCTAGACCAAATGGGAGTCATATATTTCTTAGTTTATTTGTTTGAGCTTCATCCTCAAGTATTGTGTTTATCCTTCGAGATAGATGCAGGGTTTGAGGTACATCGCTATTTCATTTAAACTATGAAAAATATGGGGTCAGTTTGATTTCATATATTTATAAACAATAAAATGTCCTTTCAAAGCGGACGACGGGATTTCGATTTCGGTGACCGGCAGCTTCTTACGGGCAACTCCTTCAACCAAAATATTGCTGAAACCATGTAAAAATGCTAACATTGAACTTAGCTTCAAATAAACTATCAAAAGAAATATGCTTAATGAATTTGCCCATGATTCGGGTACTTTGAGGTCCGCCACATTCATTTTCTAGTGGAGAAGAAACAACATTACAATCTCCACTCACTACCCAAGGGTAGGTGTTATTTCCTCTACAAGTGAGGAAATCATACCAAAGTGCATCCCTATTAGCTCTTAGACAACCAGCATATACTTCAACCAAATGAACAGTTTTATCATAGAAACTTACTATAAGTACAACAAATTGAGGGTTGTCACTAACTAAATTCACCACAATACCTTGCTTCCATAAAAGCTATATATTAAAATTAGAGTTATGGACAAAATGTATCTTCCTAAATTTTGTTTGATTTACTGATTTTCTCTTTATTTATCATTGGCTTTAGTAAAGTAATGAGTTTATGTGATGAGTTTTGCAAAGACACACCACCATATTAAAGGAATGCCTTTTTGCAATGCCTTTAACAATCCATATCAAATAGTTAACAAGTGTTAATTTATTTATAATAATTAAATCATCTAGATCGTGCCCCATCAGCAGGATTTTCCAGAATTCTGCTTGAAGAAGAACATTTATAGTTTAATATAGCATTTTAATCCATGTAAGATAATTCTCCATGTGCCTTCCCTTTCCGTCATTCAGTATTTTGGACTTGTCATTTACCCTCTATCTCCTCTTGACCTGCTTATATATAAGCTTCTATCTTCCTGAGTTCTGTTTCATCTATTGTCAGCTGGGGGTTATCTTGGGAGGTTTTTTCATATAACAATCGACATTCTCTTAGTTGTTCCTGATTTGCAATTGGAATTACATCCCTGTTTGCCTTGTGAGTTGGAATTACCTTTTGATTGGCTTTAATAGTGTCAAATTTAACTTCATCAGTGCATAGATGTTGTAATTGTATCTTAGAGTTAATTATTTCCAAAGCTTATTGTTGTAATGTTTGTTCGGTTGCTTGCTTATTGACTCTCTGAGTTATTTGTTTGGGGTGATCCATAGAGCAGAAGTCATGGACATGGCCAAATTTTTTAAATTTCTAAAAATACTTGTGCTTGTATTCCACCTCAACTCTTTGCTAGTAGCCATTATCTTGAGTGCCTCTCGGCGTTATTTTGGGTTGGTTTGTGGGGTTGCCCGTAAGAAGCTGTCGGTCGCTGGAATCGAAATCCTGTCGCCCGCTTCAGAAGGACGTTGAAGTATGAAATCAAACTGACCTCATATTTTACATAGTTTAAAATGAAAGAGCACTGTACTCCAAATCCTACATTTATCCCGAAGGATAAACACAAGACTTGAGGATGAGGCTCGATCAAAATAAACTAAGGAAAGTATGACGTCCGTTTGGTCTATAAAACCTTTATATTTGCCGACAAGTTCCCCTATTTAATATAAAGGATTTAATAGGGTTTATATTAAGCTGGGTTTGGACAAGCTTTCTATAAGGGCAAGCCCCTATAGTTAATCACATCTTAAATGACCAAAGTCATTTAAGAAGACTCTCAATAAAAATCAAGAAATATTATCTTCAAGGAATTTCTAAGGGTAGGACTCTTCAACGAAATCAGACATAGAGGTGTGCAAGGGGATTGATTCAAATTTGGAACATTTTATTATAGAATCCAAGGAAGAAGAACTAGGGGATGTCATGGATCCAGAGGAGAACCTCGGTGACTTCCCAAGCTATTCTAATGTTTGGCTTCAGTTTTGAGAAGAAATATTTAAGTGTTTTATCCTGCCAATTTTATTAGTTAGAGCTTACATTCATGTGAAATGATCACACAAATAGCCTGAAAGATATGGGGATTTAGGTCGTGACAGACGACAACCTTGGAATCCTAAGACGAGTTAGGGCTTATACTATATAGCAGGGCTATACAAAGGCCTAAAGATAAGATGTGGATTTTTGTTGCATAAGCAAGCGGCCTCGAAGTCCTATAGCTTTGTTGTTTAAGTCTAAGGAAGGAAGATTGGTTTAGCTGGGGAAGACATGTTTTGTTGTTGAAGATGGCCGTGCTGCCCACCATGATAGCTCCAAGCTCCTGCCACGACGAGTTTGAGTTATCTATTGTGTCAGGTTATAATATCAAATCAGGTGGCCCTATGGTTGAAGTTCTTTAAATTTTATGAGGGCATATTAAAGTTGATTAGAGCGACACCGGTTAGGATCCTACGGTTCCCTCGTTCCGGCATCACTATTTTCTATTGGATTCACTTAGTCCAAATGAACTTATCAAACCCAACTTAATGAGTTCCATAATTTCATTTAAACTGTGGGAAGCCTCGTTAGCAATCGTAGGTTACTTCCTCCGAGGGATTCCCGATCATCCGATAGAGACATCTTATTTTAGTTGAAGTTGTGGTTTTGTATGATGTTTGTGATTAAATTTTGAGCTGTTTTAAATTTTAAATGTTGTGGCGGTGAATTTTATCTTGGTTGATTTTAGTTTTGGTTTTGGGTATGTGGCTATCCTGATGGTTTTAATTTTCATGCAGGGTGAGATCGTTGTTTAGCATGCAAATTTGCAGGTATAAAAGTACAGTATAAAAGTACAAGAAAAACAATACTAAAAAACTGTAAAAGTGTACCTGGCAAGTCTTCTCGTTCCACCACCTGAAACTTAAAATGCATGTTAAGACAGTTTATGAAGAGCAGGAAAGGTAAAATTTTCCTAACCCTATGTCATATTGTGGTGAGTTCTTAAAATTTTAATTAAGGATGATTTCTTTAAGCAAAGAATATTAAGTTTAATAGGCCTCTGAGGTATCCAACAAGTTAAGAGGGGGAAACAGGTCCATGCCTCTCCCTCACCAATTAGTGAAAAGCCTCGAGTCCATTTAAACTTATCATTTCGCTTAATGGTTCATCCTGTAAATATCCTTAATGCTCAGTGAACATCGATGTCTCAATTATCCCTAAGAAAGGGGTAATTATCATTTATCATTTAATTTGAAAATTATGTGGGTGAAGACCCTTAAAGGGACAAGTTATTGTAATTTGAACACTTAGCCAAATTTTAATCCTAATTGGGCTTAGTAATGTTTCAAGGATGTTTGGTTTTGTTATTTTTATTTCTCTAATCCTCATTTAGTCAATTTTGATTTAGCCTAAGTCACCACTAAGCCCTTAAGACCTAGGTGAGTGTCTTAATTAGTTTTGAAAAGGGTTAAGCTTTAAGTGGTCATGATTCATGATTTGGATTCTATTTGAAAATCAAGATAGGGGTATTAAATTGATTAATTATTGACTTCAAAAGTCATACCCCTAAGTCCAGGATCATTTAATTTTAATACACTTCCAAATTTTAATAATTTAGAAATCTATTAGTCTTAACTAAGAAAATAAGATTGGTTTCTACCAATTGACCCCTTTGTGTTTCAAACATCAAAGAAATTGATTAAGATTAGAGGTTACCCATTTTCCCTCCTTGAATTAGGTCTGAATGTTAATTAAGGCAATGTTTCCAAAATTACACATTTGCACCCAAGGCTCTAACACTTCATAATTTGTCAAATTAAATTCAAATGACTTTAAAATTTTTATCCTACCTCATTCATGGGTCAATTGAGACATCAGAGGAGAGAATGTGACTTTTTAAAATTTAATTTAATTTATATAATTATTTTTATGCAAAAATAGGATCTTTAAAAAAAAATTCCTAACTTAGCCAAGGTAAATTATAATCCCTTGAAATTTTTACTGGAGGTATACCTAAACCAGAGAAACCTTTGGATAAAATTTCATAATTTTTTGAATTCTCTGTGATTTATTAGAATTATTTTAAGTTATGGGCTATTTAATAAAAATAAAATATTTTAGGTGGTGAAAATTAAGTTTTATATTTTCAAAAAAATCTCTCTAAGGTCAGAGAACTTAGAGGGGCAAATTTTATATTTTTCTAATTTTTTTCTTGATTTATTGGGATTATTTTAGTGAAAACTCATTTTTAGCCTTTTAAAAATTATTTTTAAACTTTGAAATTCAATATCTTTATTTAGAAAATCAGGAAAAATATTCTAATTATTATTAAGTGATTAGGAAATAATTTAGAATATTTTCATGAGTTTTATTATTTTTGTAATTTTTATGAATTTTTAATTATTTAAATATTTAAAATAGGCCAAAAATTAAGTTTTTATTTTAAATATTATTTCATTTTTATAAAATATCCTTGATCATAGAAAACTAAAAAAAAACTAAGTTTCATAATTTTTTGAGTTATATTTTGATTTTTAAAAAATCATTTAAGTGTTAAGAGTGATATTTATCTTTAAAAATCAATTTAAGTTATTAAATGAACTCAAAATATTTTGAAACTTTTATGATGAGTTTTCTGGATCATAAGTCACAGTGGAGCTCAAAAATCAAGTCATTTAAATGTTTATATTTTCAAAATTAATTATTTTAGTCATTTAGTATTTGGAAAATTTAAGGATGTTTGAAATGACTTGACCTATAAAATTATTTCCAAAGGTTTTTCTAGTCATGGTGGACTTTCCAAAATTTTCTTGGGATTTAATAACCAATATGCTAATTTCCATGATTATTTTAAGGAAATGATGTGAAATAACTTGAAAAATATGGATATCTGTATAGGAATCTCATCTGACTTTGGAAAAATCAGAGAATGTCCCCCCTTACAGAGGCTACAATATGTCAAAATTCCAAGCCAAGGTGATGTGATAATATGCATGAAGAATTAAATGATTCCAAATAGTATTTAATTAATTAAAAATATTTTATGCATCAAATGGGCTTGAAAGTTATTCCACATTATTCTCCTCTGTTCACTGAGCAAGAGTGTATTTTTATTTTATTTTTGTGATTTTTCTATACAAAGTTATGGATTTTTGAAGTTTTGGGGATTAAATAAATAAGAAAATACCCCTACTTTACTATTTAAACCGTGCGTGCCACCTCAACCTACGAAGGCTCCGAAAGCATGCGTGGCGAGCTCTGTTTGGACGCCACCGTCCACGTAGCTTGCTGACTCGGCCCGCTATTCATGTCTCAAAGCGTCGTCCGGCTCGATCTCCCCCGTCCGTTTGATACACGCTTGATCGAACGGCTCCCCGTCATCGTCCCCGATAGAATGATCACGTGCCCGTCTAGACTAAAACCTTAAGATCTCAGGCTAGACTCAACCAAATCACTTCAGATTTGATCTTATGGACTCGTCTAGGCGAGACGAACTCATATATACGGCTAAGGTACCATGAAATCAAGTTTAAGTAAATGGAGAATCAAAATAAGCTCGGGAGGAGGAGGAATTTTATACCTTTGCTCTGAGAAGGGAGGCTTCGATCAGAGGTGCTCGGCACATTCGTTGGGGTCCAAGGAGGCTAGGGATTGAGTCCCTGGCCTTGGTGTGAAGTCTTTGTGTGAATTCGACCAAGCTCGATTTCAGATGTTGGTCTAGAGCTATGGTAGAGGCTCTGTGCAGGGGGGCTTTAATGGGGCTCTGGCTTCTTTCACTCTTGTGAAGCTGTGGGCACAAGCAATTGAAGTTTGGTGGAGTGTGGAGGTGTATTGGGTTCTGTCCTTGTTTTCGGCAGGGTTTCAAGCTCAAAATTGAGCTCCGGCAAGGGGAATGGGTGAGGAAAAATGATTGGAATGCACTGAGGGGATCTTAGGGAAGC
>NEWO01000945.1:30253-89340 GCA_003013225.1 Phalaenopsis aphrodite
TTGGAGGTTAAGGCAATCAATTGGGTGAAATTTGGGGACTTAGCCAATTTGGGGACTTAGCCAATTTGGGGCTAAATTTGGGAATTTTGGATTTAGGCCAAAATCAAATGGATTTGAGGCTTCACCAAGGCCAATTGATGGTTGATTTTGATGTATATGAATTTTATAAAGATTTTGCAACATTAATTGAGGCCAATTGATTAGGCTATGGGTTCAATTTGGTGAGATTAAGTCATATAGTCAAAATTGGGGCTTTGACCCAAATCAGAATTGGGCTCAAATCATGGACCAATTGAGCTTGGATTTGGTTTAGTTTGGTCATATCAAAAGTGAATTTGAGTTTAGGATTGGAATTTGGATTAATATTAAATTGATGGACATTTGAGCTGGATTTGGGGAAATTTGGATCTTTAAAGGGTAATTTGGGGATTTTGGTTAAAGATGGTCAAATTGGCCAAATTGGGTCATGTGGTAGTTGAAAGAAATGAAATTAGGAATATTTGGGATTTTCTGGGAATTTTCGGAATTTTTGGGATTTTGGGTCAAAGAGGGGTATTTTGGTAATTAGGGGGTGTCTTAGGGGTAAAAGGCCAAGATGGGTATTTTGGTAGAGTTGAGGTACCAATAAGCCATGGACCAAAGGTAACCCCATTTTGGGTCCTCTACATAGTGGTCTTAGCTAAACCATAACCCTAGGGCTAGTAGGTTTAGGGGACCATCTACATGAGTATCCCAAAAGATCAACGGCTCTAGGCTAGAAATTTGAGTTCAGGGTTGTGAATGATTGTGAGTGTAGATGAGTGTAGATGAGTGTAGTGAGTGCCTTAGCTCCAGACCAACACCCAAGGTTAACCCTAAGGTTCAGCAATCCTAAAGGTGACTCATCTTGAGTTTCCCCCACAGTGACCTTACCTACTAAGTATTTAGAGGTTGAGAGCAATATGTGGAACTTCAAGTTGAGTGGAGAAGAGTGTAGAATTTCTAATGGTGAGGGTTCCAGATCTAGTTTTCTAGGAATAGTCAATAGGAAAAGTCCTATGGCTAGACCCTAGGCTACTAAATGGGACAAACTAAACCTCAACCAAAAATGAGGTCAACAGTGCCCAACCATACCTTCTCATGCATAGGCAATGTGATATCACTTTCCATCATAACACTAGTTGTAGAAGGCCTACTAAAGTTTTTAGTAGAAAGGTCCTTTTTGATAGGTTTTCGAAAGATTGCTCCAAGTGAATGAAGAAATTTTTTATTAAATTAATGAAGTCTCAACCCAGAGAATGTTATCAAAATAGCTATAACTTGAGGTTCAATTGAGGGATCAAAATTAGGTATCCACTTTAGAGTTTTCATATATGCATTCTCATTATACCATGATTTGCAAAATAGCCTACCATAGACTTCCTCCCTCTCAAGCTTTAAACAAAGTGCTTTCCATCCAAAGCTCCCACCTTTCAATCTTCTATTAGTTTGAGGTTTTCATAATGCTTTCTGATTATCTCTATCTTTAGGTTTCCTTATGTAGATTTCCCACCAAGGTATATTTTAGAGGTCCACTATTATGGAAGTAAAAGTTTCATCAAAGAACAAATAAAATTTTCCACTTTTCCTTCTAACTTTTTCAACAGAATGTCTCTATCAATTCCTCCTTCATACTCCATATGTTGCTATGAGAATATCAAGGTTGTAGTGTCAACCTAACTGTTGTTCTTTAAAATTGTACCAAATCATGGCTGAACCATTAAAAAAAATTTAATGGCATAGTGCACCAATTAAAAAGAAACTAATACTAAAAATTAAAAAAAATAAACTTAATGAATGCTAAACAAGTTCCAACTACTTGAAAATCTCCAAAATTGCAATAGAACCAAAAGATCTATGAGAAATAAGGAAGAAATCAGCTCAAGCATGGTTAACCATAGTAGTGCAAGAATTAGCCGCGCCCATAGACATGATATATATATATATATATATATATATATATATATATATATATATATATATATATATATATATATATATATATATATATATATATATTTATGGAAGATCGAAGACAATTTATTTCTCATAAATAAAGGTACAAAAAGGGTAATTAGGTCCCTCTCTAAGAAAAGAAAATATAGTACTCATCCCTAGATTCTCAATCACCTAGAATACCAATGACACATAGTAAGATACATCTAAGAGAATACTTGTAAAGCCAAAAAATATCTCCAAGAAAGTAAAGTCTAGCTATTAATCTATAATCACACTAGTCTATAAGACCAAATAAGAGCTGTAACAAACAGTAAAGAGGAAAAATCATGTGTCCACCACTGCCATCAACACCAAACTTCATGAAACCAACATCATGATTTTGATTCAGCTACATCCTCAGTGAAAGCTCATTAAAGAATAGTATTTCACTCAAAGGTCCCTCTTCAAATCACAAACAATAAGTCACACCATTAAGAACAGATCCACCAACACCTGCATGAGGAATAAAACCAAATCATGCCAAGAACAGGAAGAGAAACATCACCATAGTACCAAAATTTCTTCATGAGACAATAAGTTGTCAATTCCACCTTTAAGAGAAAAAAGCAGATCCTGCCTTGATTGCCAATCCAAAAGAAAGCAGTCCCAAAAAACCAGCAGGAAAAGCAAGAAAATAGAAATAGCAGAAAATAGGATCCCAGGTACAAATGCCCTGAATAACATATACAATCTATAGCACAAGAATAATCCAATACCTGATAGCATAATACAAGTTCAGTCATCAAATCCATAAACAAAAACTTTACATGTAGGGAAAAATAGAAAAAATAAGGAACCAACTTTTTGTAATAAAAAAAATAGTAACAAGCTTGAGGATAAAAAGCAAGAGATTATGGTGTTGATGCAAACATTTACTTCTAATATAAGGGAACTCAATATCATCACCAACAACTAGTGTTTTATGTTCACCATATGGTTGCACACTAACATCCACCCCGAAAAATCTCTTTTTAACAAGCCAATCAGTAGAAGCATTTCCTTCTCTAAAAGTAAATCACAATTTAATTCTAAAAAGATAAGCTGTCAAATCCTATTCAAAATGTTAATAAGTCTCCACTCTGGCTTCCTATTCTTCAACATAATATCCACTAGTTGCTTAGAATCAGTTTCTATCAGAAGAGAGCAACAATTACAAAAAACAATAATGGATATTAGCCAGAAAAATATCCTAACAAACTTCTTCCAAAGGGGGCTTAGCATAGCAGGGGAGGATAAAAAATCCAGACAAAAACCTTGAAAGTCTTTAAATAAATCACCACTAGAAGCCTCCCCCTCTTAAAACTACCATCAATATTAACTTCAACCAGCCAAGAGGTGGGGTCAACAATCTGAACTTGATTGGCCTCTTAACAAATGCAATCATGGGAGAGGTAAAAAATAATCTGTTACTAATTTTATTAGCATAAGTCATAATATTAGCAAAAGTAATTTTGATAGAGGAATAAGAACCTTCATGTTTGACAAAGCTCTTAGAAACCTAAATAAACCTGAGGAAAATGAAAAGAAGAAAGAAAATAGTGGGGTTCTCCAAAACACTACCCCTCCAAAAAGATAGACAATCCTCCAGCCCATTCCAAGAATGATTAACAAAACTACTCAATAGATTCACCAAAACAGTCCAGAGCTTCTCTGCAAAGGGGCAGTAGAAATACATATGTAAACCACTTTATTCCTCATTCTTGCATAAAAAACACTTTCCATTTTAAAAAATATCTTAAGGAAGAGAATTATGCAAATATCTCCATATAAAGAAGACGTGGAGGAGGATAGCTCATTACACCAAATATCTCTGCCTCATTTCCATCTCCTAAACTAATGGAGATTATAGTAAATATATTTGGCAATAGAAAAATTCCCTCAAAACTTAAAGAGAAGCCCATCTTTTTTAGATACATCAATAAGGATTTTGGAAATAACCTCAGCCTTAATGCCCACCACTTTCCTCAAAATAGGTAAATTTCAATTTTCATTCAAATAGAAAACAAAAACTATCAAGCTATCATCCTCTCGGTCATATTTATTAATCTTGAGCTTTATATTAGGTCAAAATGATATATCACCCCTGCTTATATCCCAAAAATTAGAATTTTTAGCCATAATTCTTTCCTTAATCAAAGATTTCCAGATTTTAGAATCACTATTTTTCATTTCACCCTAGAAGGATGGGAAAAAAAATAATATTTATAATGCATAAATTTTTCCCACAATGAGTTTTTTATTTTTTTGAATTTAACCCACAACTTGATCATGTTAATTTCAACAACATGACTGAGATCTGTCAAACCCAGCCCACTTGCAGAAACTAGTTTACATACCATTTTCCAATTCATCCAATATCTTTTAGATTTTCCACCGGCCCTCAAAAATTTATTCAGGCACCTCTTCCAAGTTCTCAGGGTACTGTTCTTTAAATTTAACACCTATAAAGAATAAAGTGGAATACTGCACAAAACATTCTTTAATAAAGTACTTTGTCCCCATTCCTTTAATTTTCTCTGAATAAACTTCTATTTGGAATTGTCTCCCACTTCCCCTAACAATATCAGCACATAAATATCTCAGGACAAGAGTAGCGTTGTGGCAATCCAAGAAATTAGCAATCTAACTTGATATTTCCCTCTTCACACCCTTACCAGTGTAAAAAAAGTATTTTGATTTATTAAATACCAAAAGTGAAGAGCCAGGGAAAGTATCTAGATTATCAAATATCATTTTAACTGCAACCTTCCTAGCAGTTGAAAAAATGATGGTGTCATCAGAATAGGCAAAGTGACTCGCTAAAACTTTGGATTTACGAGAATACTATGAAAAGGAGTGTCCCACTTATGCCTTACTAATTAAAAGATAAAAATAATAAAAATGCAATTAAAAAATAGTAGGTGATAAAGGATCCTCTATTTCATTCCTCTTTTAGCAGAGAAAAAGCAAGTAGTAGAGCCATTCAATTTGAAACTATATTTGTTTCATTCCATCCACCTCATAATTAGAACATAAAAATCCCTTTGAAAGCTTCTATTATGGAGGACTTTTAATATAAAGTTCAAATCAATAGTATCGTAAGCTTTCTTGTTGTCTAACATGAGTACCAATTTCCCCCCTCTGCACTTCATGTCCAGATCATCTACCACTTCATGTGCTAACAAAATGTTATTGGAAGTATCCTTACCTTTAACAAATGTAGATTGTTGTGGGGGAAATAATAGTAGATTGATGTGGTTCTAGTTTAGCAATAATAAGCTGGCTCATCGCTTTGGATATCATAGAAGTTAAGCATAAGATTCTGAAATGGTCTCAACTAAACTTCACATTACTTTTAGGGATAAGCACAATTGTGAAGGATGAGAAAAACTTTCCTTGGTCTTCATCAAGAAAGAAATTTTGAATGGCTTTAACTACATCATTTTTATTAATACTCCAGCAATTTATATAAAAATCAGAGGTAAAACCATTTGTTCTAGAAACTTTATTTTTATATAATTCTTTAGATGCCTTCAATATCTCCTCTTTGAGTTTGGACATAATACAGGTCCATCTCATTGCTTTACTTCCTATTTCTGACCCTGTTCGTCTATCATGTTGATTCAATTGACCAGCTATTAGAGGAGGATGTAGATGATATTTTCATTTGCACAAGTTGTGGTGTATACTTTAATGGGCATGGTTGCACCTTCTGTTGGAAACAAATAAAATAATTCCATTAGTTCAGGTACTACATGATCCAATATAAAATCTTTACAAAAATGTGTAAGAGCTCTCAATAGACAATAGAAGGAGATTCTGTTAAAGATGAGGAAATGATGAAAGAAGATGTGATGAGAATGAGGATTAGTGATCCTCATTTATCTTTAGTATTTGGTGTTGTAGGTGTGCTAACTATGTGTGATTAAGAACTTGTGGAGGACCAAATATTGAATTCAAGGGACCAGGCTAAAGTTGGACCTGATGTTTAGGCACCTCTTTGCATAGATGCAACACTTAGGTGTTGCTATCGTGGCGCCTAGTCGTCTCTTTTGTCTGCATGATGAATGTCCTAAATTGGATCATTTCAGGTCATTTTGTCAAAAAAATTTCTCTAGCTCTTCTATCATGACTTATAGTCGACACCTAAGCTGCAAATTTGACTTCCAAATTTCCCTTATCATTCAAGTATTGGTTTGTGAAAGTCAGTTCCAAGAGGTAAATTTCACTCTATATGCAAATTCATTTGATTTTAATTTGAGATTTTCAGGTCTTTCCGTGAAAGAAGCTTGAATTTGAGATTTTTGTGGAGAAAGATTGACTTAGCTCTTAATTAGCACATGGTTGCATAAAAATCATTTTATACCCTTTATTCTTCTAATTCTCATTTCTATTACTCTTCTATGGCACCAAAAATTAAGGAGGGCAAATCAAAATCTTTGTTCAACAAGAAGAAATTTGTAAGCTCTAATGCTAAGGATTGGTACAATGACTTCTTGGTGATGAAGAAATTAACTATTGAACTGCGATTTATTAGCCCTGAGGTCTTGTGGGGTAAGTGATTGTAAGTTGGCGATGAGAGGAGTTTTGTTATAATACCTTTGGTGTTGTAATATATTTAATGAGAGAATTTTATGCTAATCTTCTTGAAGCTACTAATGGATACTTTTTTGTGAGAGTGAAGCAAGTAAATATTTCTCCCTCACATATCAATGAGTTGTTTTCTATGAGAGTAATCTTTGAGAGAAACTATTTAAAATTTACTCCTAGTGACACTTATCCAGATAAAATTATGAAGCGTTTGATTGGTGGTAAAGGTGTTTGCAAGGTTAGAGATGGAATTAAGTTCCACTTTCATTCTTGTAAATTAAATTAAAGATTGAGAGCTTGACATTATCTCATTTCTGCTAAAGAACTTCCCACAACTAATCTTAGTGAAGCATATAGGGATCAAATTCTTAAATTATTGAATACAGTTTAAGAAATTCATTTATTTAGGTTCCTTGATTCATCACTCTATTGTAAATTCCACTATAGTTTGGGGCACCCTTCTACTGTTATTCTTTATGCCAAAATTTTGGAGTTCCATCTACTAGTGGGGAGGAGCTGCTCCAAATTTGAAGCCAATTTCTAGAGAAAAAATTGCACTATACAGAAGACATTAAGTATTTGGTAATAGGCCTCGCAAAATCTACATGTTTGTGTTGGTTCTTGTTCTAATCCTTACAGACCACGTCACACTCAGATAGCTGCTTTTGAGGAAAAATTAGAGACTGGAGGATGATATTTCTATTTTAAATGGTGAGGTGTGCTGGTTGGTTGAGCATTGTTCACATATGTTTTAACAGCATAAAAGCCAATGTGATCATCGTGTTAGTTTCGAAGCTGATGAATAGGAGATGTATCAGAAAATTCTATGGATTGGAAGAGATAATCCTATTGAGTTTTCTATACATCCTCCCTACCAACACTATGAGTGCACTCAACCAATGGATGTAGAATTAGAGGATGAGGAGGAAGAAGAAGACGATGAGAGTGAAGAAGATGAAAATAATGATGTTAATGACGATGAAGATGAAGAGGATTTGTTTTATTTTTCTTTGAAGTGGATGAACTTGATTTTATTTTCTTGGTGCTGCTTTTGCTGATATATTTGTATTTGGATTAATCAATATTATTGTTGTTGAACTCATTTCTTCACTTGCGGTATTATTTAAACCTTATGATGTAATTTCATTTGTATTCATGTTTAGTTTGTATTTACTTGCTAATGCATATATGTTCTTTCCTGTTTATAACTGTTAATTTTTTTGATAAACACATATGGTAGAATGTCTTTTTGCATTATTTTCTCCCCATCTATATTCATGTTTATTAATTTCTATGAATGTTAAAAATCAAGTTTGGGGGGGGGGGAATCTTTTAAGAGCTTAAATTTATTTTTCCTTTCTAACTTGAGCATGAATTGCTATGATTTAATAAATTTAAGGTATTGGGATTAAAATGGAAACTTTCACAATATTGAGAAGGGAAAGACATTGTATACTTTCTTAACACTCCATGTAAATGAGACTTGACTACTGCTAAGTTAATTTATAATTCAAGATGTAGAAAAATGAATTAACTATTTATTTTTGAAAAGAGTTATATACTTATTGAAATAGTTATATTTAGATATATATATTTGATAAGAATTGAGCCTCCATAAAATTATATTTTCAACTAATGATTTGTAAATTTTTTAAAACAAATTAAGAAGTGAAAGAGTTTGGACTGTATTACTTTAGACAGAAGATAGTGAAATTCATAACAAAATTCATAACTATTAAAAGGCATATTCTGATATATTAATCCACATAAAGTTTTCCTAAAGATTTACATCGACATCCTAAAGCAAGAAAAGAGATTAAAAATAATATATAAAGTGATGAAAAGCTTGAAGAGAAGCCTTATTAAAAATTGGTTTTACTAGATTCTTTTTAAATTTTAAATTTCACTACACTCTTAAGCTTACTAATATCTAGGATGTATGAGTAATTTTTTTTTGGAGTGTTTAAATTCTATTCTTCTACAATCTAACAAGTGCTCATTCATTTTTGAAGTAAAAAGGAAAACAAGTTTTCTTTTTTGGATGCAATGCTTCTTATATAATAGAAGTAGACTTATTTACTAGAGTTTACTTTTATCACTATGAATTTATTGATGCATAATTATTGATAGTTTCTATGAAACCCAATCCCTCAAATTAACTAACATGATATTTAAATTATTGTGTTACTTGAGAACAAGAAAGCTTTAAGTTCGGAGGATTTTGATGTGTAATAATGCTAAAATAACTTTATATTTTGTAAATATTTAAGGATGAAACTGCACTTTAAATAAATATATTTTTAGTTTTCTTTTTTAGGTATAACAGGTACTAGAAGTGGAACAAATTAGAAGTGACATGAGCAATGTGGTGGAGACTTGGAGCAAATTAGCTCAGAGGAGACTAGCGCATGGGTGCCAGTCTTTGCCCTTGCAACCCGAGAAACTGGTGCTTGTGTGCCGATCATTGTGCAAAAGGCGGTACCTTACTAGCACCTAGGTTCTAGACTCATGGGCGACTAGCTGCCTAAAGTATTTTTGACCCACAGAGAGATTGACGAGTAAGCGTCAGAAACTATCTGAAGTAGTTTTTCATCAGTTGAGATAGAAGATGCGCGAAGTTATTCAAATGACTACAAGGCTTAATTAGGAGATGTTTCAAAGTTTTTTTGAGGGAATGGACTGGAGAAATTAAAAGAGGGTAGTAGTTGGCTGTATGAAATAGTAGAGAGTGTATTTGTGAGGCATTTGGAAAGGCTTTATGTTGGAAAGTGAGGGGAGACTTTAGGAGAGCAGTAAGGAATTTGAAGATCTTTGGGGGAGCATTCTTGGAGCACTATAAAAGAGAGAAAGCTAACTATTTTTTTTCTTCAGTCTTTCTTTATTGTTATCTTTTAATTTTTTTTGTGATGACTAAATAGGATGTGTAGGAGTGAAAATTGTTTTTATAATGGTTTTTATGATCTTAATTTGATGAGTAACCTTTGATTCTTCATTTACTTTTCATTCAGCCTAAGTAAAATATTAAAATGTTTTATGATCCATAATGACTTGGGAGAGTTATTGTAGAACAACTAGGTTATTCACATTGAACTGTTGAGTATAAGTGAAAATAATTTGTAAGGAGATGCAAATGTTAGGAAAATATTCATTGATGCATTCAAAATGGGATTTAAAGAATTCAAGTCATTTTAATAAGTCTTCTTAAAGAGGGCAAAGAAGAGGGTTGCTCCTACTTGTCACTATCAAAATTAACAATTAGCACTTTTCATTTCCTACACTCCACTTATATCATTACAATGTAAGGTAACACTTTAACTTGATAATCACCAATCAAATTAGGATAAGCAAGATTTATGCTGGATTTAACCTTTAAAATTGATTGCAATGACATAGTATTAGTTGTTAGAGCTTTACCCTAATCAAAATTCTAGATAAAGAACTAAACCCAGTAGGCTAGAACTTTTCTTAAGTCTAATTTCCTTGTTCTTTGTGGGATCATTATCCAAGACTCAAAAATTTTGATATTAATGATAGGACACGTACACTTGCGTGAGTCCCCGGAGTGTGAGTGCAACAGGAAAAAAGGTATTAGCACTTAGCCAAATGAATTTGGTGCCATGGTTAGCTATCTTCATGTCCTGGGCTGAACCATGAAAGGTTGGCACCACAGTTCATCTTTCCTCATTCGGTGCTCAGTTAAGCAATCTTAGCACCATGGATTTTTATCTTCTTGTTATGAGCTGGATCAAGCGATGTTGGTGCCTTGGTCTGCAAATCTTCATTCAGAGCTGAGCTAGGTGATTTTTGTACCATGGCTGATTGTCTTCATATCTTGGGTTGAAACAGGAAATCTTAGCCCCATGGTCTACTGATCTTCATTTGGAGTTTAGTCAGGCGATCTTGGCATCGTAACTAGTTGTCTTCATGACTTGGCCTAGACTAAGTGATCTTAACATGATGGTATGAGGTTCTTCACTTTGTTCTCAATAGGGTGATCTTGGTGTCATGACTACATGTCTTCACGTCTTGTGGAAACCTTGGCGATCTTGGCACCCTAGTTTTTCGTTCTTAATTTGGTGCTCAACTGGGCAATCTTGGTTCCACAACTGGCAATTTTCATGTCTTAGGGTGTACCAGACAATCTTGGCATTATAGTATATCATTTTTCATTTGAAGCTTAGCCATGTGATCCTAGTACCACAACTAGCTATTTTCATGTCTTGAGCTGGATTGGGCAATCTTGGCGCCATGGTCCACCATTCCTCATTCGGAGGTCTGCCAAGTGATCTTGGCACCATAGCTAGCTCTCTTCAGGTCTTAAGCTAAACTCACTATTCTTGGCATCACGGTTTGTTGATCTACATTCGGAGTTCAATTGGGAAATCTTGGATCCATGGCTACTTGTATTCATAACTTGGGCAAAATTTGATGATCTTGACACGGCTGTCTTTTGTTCTCATTTAGTGTTCAACCCAGAGATCTTCGTGATATGACTAGCTATCTTCATGTCTTGACATTGATCAGGGGATCTTGGTGACACTGTCCATCCCTCTTCATTTGGTGCTCAACCGGGTGATCTTAGCTCCATGGTTGAATCTCTTCTTATCGTGGGCTTGTTCAGGCTATCTTGGCTCTCTGATATGTTGTTATTCATTTGGTGCTCAGCTACGAGATCTTGGAACCAGGGTTGCTGCTCTGCTTGTCTTGGACTGTACCAAGTGATCTTGGTGCCATGGTCCACTGTTTTTCATTTGAAGCTCAGCTGGGTGATCTTTGCTCAACTTCTGGTTGTCTTCATGTTTTGGGCTGGATGGGGCAATCTTGTAGCTACGATCGACCGTTCTTGCTTTAGAGTTTAGTTGGAAAATCTTGGCGCAACAACTTGCTATTTGCATGTTTTGGACCGGAAAAGGAGAACAAGGCACAACAGTGCGTCGTTCTTCTTTCCTTAAGTCTCTCATGATTTGCATTATTGATTTCCTGGTTTTTTCCCAGTTTCCTGGGCATTTTTCCAAAGTTAAAGTATTGGATGTTCAATTAGTGTAGTGTTCAATATTTTCTTGCATATTTTTAGTGGAAGAAAGTCTCAATAAGTAAAGAAAAGTTATTTAAAAATGTTTATTCATGTTTTCTAGTATGGAATATATAGTGGATTTTATTGAAAACATTTCTTGAGAGAATCCCCACTTCAAGTCTAAGGACCTCAATCCTTAGGCCCTACCACATGTTTGTTCCAGTTTTCCTGCTGCCAATCCTCACGCCACAGGAAAGACCTTCTTTAGCACTAGGCCTCTGGGGCAGGTGAACTTTTCTCAAACATGCCACTTGTGGTACCTCATAACTATCCTCTTGATCATTTTCTGCAACATGGCTGATTGTGATTGAGCTTCCTGTGCAAGGTAGAGTGCAAACATCATTCTCTCATTGTTTTCTTCCAACCAATATGGGAGATTTTCTTCATTGAATGCCATAGACACAAAAACTCTTTGGATGTGATGTTTAGCTTGGCTTCTAATTTCATTTGAGAGCATAGATGGAGTTTGGCCATTGTGGTTGATGGGGTTGTACGAACTTTCCACAAAATGGAACTGAGAACCTCTACCCAACTACCTTTTTCACCCTCCAAATTTTTCCTCAATAAGTTAACGATGTTCTTATTGGCCACCTCGGCTTGGTCATTAGTTCACGGGTGATGAGCCAACATGAAATTGAGGGTTATTCCTTAGTTTTGGCAAAAGTTCCAAACCTTTTACTCAGCAATCTGTGTCACATTATCTATGATCATAATCTTTGGTAGTATGTAGCGACAGATCAAGTTTGTCCAAATAAATTTTTGAAGAACATCTGTTATGCTCCGAGCAAAGGTTTTTGCCTCGATTCACTTTGAAAAGTAATCCACTACCACTAAAAGAAAGTTGCATTATCCTTTTGAAGGTCGGAAAAGTCCCAAAATGTTGAGACTCAAGATAGTGAATGTCCATAGACTAGTGATCAATTGCGATTTGTGAGCCTGTTGATATTTTAAAAAATCATAATTCTGGAATTGTTCACATATCATGGAAGATTGCTTTAATGTCCTTCAACAACATCGGCCAAAAATATCCCTATCACTGGACTCAATACTGTCTTTCCTCCAAAAATTTCTTCCACATTCCCCATAATGAATATTCCAGAGGATGTCTTATATCTCATTTTTAACGCACCAAAGGTATACTAACATTGATGATTTCTAGAAGAGTGTCTATCATTCAATAAAGTACGGCTTTACATTTGAATCTACTGGGATTTGTGACTTTTTATGAGACATTTGTTTCCAACGATTTTATGTATGGGTAGATCCAATTTTTGGCCTGACCACGCTCCATTGTATATTGATGAGTGGCCCACAGAGTATTTTTTGCTCTCCATTTCCCAAGAGAACACATCGGGATAGCAAGTTAGCCACCTTATTTTCTTCTATGTCCATGTGTTCAATCTAGAACTGTGTGAATTTTGTAGATCTCCACCTTGGATTTATTAAAGCATTTCACCATCAACTCACCTCTAGCGTCAAATTCTCAATTTTTTTGGTTCACCACAAGTTGTGCACCTGGCTTTGCAATGAGCATCCAGACACCCATCTTGTAAGCTAGGCACACACAGGCAATCAAAGCTTTGTATTCAGCCTGATTGTTTGTCACCTCAAATTCTACTGTTTATTGAATTGTACATGTGTTCTCCTGTAGTGCTGCACAAAGTGAGCCCAAGCTCTGCTCCAATCTTATTTAAGGTGTTGTCCAAGTATAAGATCCACTCATGTTGCTTGCATTGACTTTTTTTGGTTGGGTTCCACTATTCAATGAAATCTGTAAGGAAGTCTATGAGTGCCTGAGCTTTTATGGTCATCCATGGAACATAAATGATATCAATGACACTTAGATCTACTCCCCACTTGAGAAGTCGACCAAAATTCTCTAGCTGAGTGAGCACTGACTTTAACAGATTATCCGTGATTACCCAAATGGGATGCATATTAAAGTAGGGCCGCAACCTGTGAGCCGACACAACTGGACCAAAGGTTAGATTTTCCATTATTTGATACCTGACTTCCGCTCCTCAAAGAATGCAACCGGTGTAGTAGACAGAGAATTGCTTTCCCTAATTTAAGAGAATCAACACAAAATTGATCGCCTCCACTCCTACCCCCATGTACAAAAAGAGCTCTTCATTCAACTTTTCTCAATCAATGCCCAAATTTTGTTAAAGTTTGTTTTTATGCCTTCGAGAGTGGAGAGGTAGCCTATGAAGTTGCCAGTTGAGGCTTTAAAGGTTCAAACTTTTACAAGGACATCATCAATGTATACTTAAATTTTTTTTTCCTTTTTTACTTTTAAAAATTATGCCCATTAAACGATGGTATGTTGACTCGACACTTTTAAGCTTAAAAGACATTACATCATAATAGAACACTCCCTTGGTAGTATTCAAGGCAGGTTTTTACGCATTCTATGAGCACATCGTAATTGAGTGCTAGCTAAATAAAGCATTCAAGAAGCTCATCTCTGAGTAGCTTACAACTGTGTTGACTAGGTTGTCGATCCTTGTAAGCAGGTTGCAATACTTTCGGCGGGTGGCGTTTAATTTGGTAAAGTTGATGAACATCCACCACTTTATGTTTACATTCTAGGCCTTGAAGACTTTAAAAGAAATGTGGGGGACTAGACCTCGCGGATATGCCTTGCCACCAATTGCTTCAGCACCTCCTCGCTAATAGGCCTAGCTAGTGTTGTCACTGATTACCTTGCCTTTAGCTTGATCAACCGATTGTGGCAAGCGAGAAAAGTTGGCATTTTAGGCATCTCTATGGCATACCAGTCAAAAACATCGTGGTGGTCGTAAAATGTTTGCATTAGAAGCTCCTAGTGTCCTGAATCAAAACTGTCACTTAATAAGAAATATTTTCTAGGTTCTTCCTCATCGATCGAGATCTCCAAGGTGGCCACACTAGTCTCGAGGCCACCCTTCTTCCGGTTATGTAAGTTGAGCGGCTCCTGTTCCACACTCTTGACAGCCAAAAGGTAGTAAACTCAAGGTTTTTTTAGATCTCCCTTGATAGTGATTTTATAACTGTCTCTCGAAAACTTGACTGCGACATAGTATATCAACACCATGGCTCTAAAGCAATTTTGTAGTGGACAGCCAAAAGTTTTGTTGTAGGTTTGGGGGCAAGTGCACGATCGGAAAATCTTTCGTCTCCATGGACTACTTCTCCCCTTTTCCTCAGGTGACCTCAAATGACATTACTTTTAATGCCTTCTTCCTTTCACATGAAAAACTGAATAATAGGCCCATCGGATCTGTCAGCCATTCGATCTGAATGTACAACTTGTTGAATATTGACTTCAAATAAATTTTATGGAGCTGGTAGTGTCGATGAGGATTCTTTAGAATTCAAAATTACTAGTTATCCCTGTAACCACCATCGCCTTATCGAAGGGGATTCTCCGTAGAGGAGGATGGTCGTTTATGAAGGTGATGTGGAGATAGCCTCCTCGCCTTCGCATACAAGCGAGTTTCAATAACTCACATGTCATGGACCTCCTTTGGGATCTTTGTTTGGGGACATATATTCTTCTGAGGATAACCGAGATTATTTTAGTGACATGGACTACATTCATCCGGACTCACTCAAGCACGACCTCTAGTGCTGGCTCCTAATTACGTTGTATGTATTGCGTTTCCACTTATGCAGATCCTGCACTATCTTGGTTCAATACTTGCTCTTTATTTTAGGTTCTCATTCATTGCATTCCTCTCAGCATGCATTCCCCGATGTTATCTCATGTGGGATCAACGTTGGCTACAACTCTTTGGTTGTTCCATTAACTCTGTGATCGTTGTGCTCATCTTCTTGTTGACAGCATGGCTCTACGCATATCACACCTTTTATGATATTAAAAACAAATATGTTGGGGATACATGCCTAAAGAATAGAGTAGTAAAGGATGAGAGAGAGACGAGAGAGAGAGAGAGAGGAAGCGGAGAAAAATAGCATCATAAGGAACAATAAAATTCTTGTAAGATATGGACCCTCTATTTATTAGAATGGGTCATCGTATGATTACATATTGTATCTGTAAAGTACGAATGCATGGCGAGGGTATTTCAGACCACACATAAATTTGTTTAATGGGGCCTACAGGTGTGGCCAAAATGCCGAGAAGTCGTGCGGTCATTAAGCCAAACGGCCATGAGGTCGGGCAGCCATTGGTCCTTGCAACTATGGCATTTTTTCAGGCGGCCCTTAAATTAGAAGACTACTTGCTAAAGCTCAACATCATCTATCTCTGAATTGACGGATCTGTTTCAATTTCTCATTTAATCTGAGTTTGAAGGCGGCGGGTTCGTTCGAGCTGACCTGGTTAGTTGGATTCTTCAGGAGTGACCTTCTCCTTATTCGTTTGAGGAGCACTATCTTCCCGACACGTGGGCTTGCCATCTAAATACATGGCCCTGAGCATTTCTTTAGCAGGCTCCGTGGGGCAATATCATCTCCTTCGCCATTGCTATGATGTCTTTGTTATTCGTGTTCACATGATTTTGAAATACAAAAACCAGGCCTTCCGAGTCGCATAAAACTTAAGAAAGCAACTCAATATTTCTTTATTGTAAAATAAGAGCACACTAAATATGCTATGACAACCTTCCCTTAGCCCCAGCCAATAATAAAATAAATATATAGCCTGGAGTACACCTTCGGCTCTCTTGGCCGGCGTTTTTCTAATCCAACTGCCTTATTTCATATCCGCCGACGTCATTTTCCTCCAACCTCCATGACTAAACCCTCTCCTTCTTCTGTCTTCACTCATAAAAATATTGAGTAATTCCAAAGTTTAGAATTAATTATGTTTAATTAAATTTAATTACTTTCCACTGTCCTTAGATGACCTGCTTCTCCATTATCTCATCATTGACTGAAAAGGATGAGCTTCTAAGCCTTTTTGCTTGTCTAAATGAGCTCAAACAGACTTTATTAGGCTATGCTAGAACAAAGAAACATAATAAGGGATAAATTTAAATGTTAAAATTATGAAATTTTAATTCAAATTTAAACTAAAACATAATAAGCATAGTTCTTTTTTTTTTTGTGCTACGAATAACTGTCTTTTCATCGTGACACTCTGGTCTTCCTATATTTATCTTTTATTCATAAAGCTAATGTTAGAAATCATTTTCAGATAAGACTAAAGGAAGAAAAATGGGCTCCTGCAGATAGTAAAGAGTATGATACTTTTGGAGACTGATTAAGAAAATACCGACCGATAAAGAAAGAAACCTTCTGCTACTGCAATCCTTTAAAGTTATAATTTTTTCAGAATGAATTGTTCAAACAGCTAGGCGAAGGGGTGTCAATATAGTCAATTTATCATGAATTGAAATAGAAGGAACTTGAGATTCTAATTGCTTGCATGCGAAAGAATTTTGGTGGGAGACTTCGATGGCTTTTTGAGTCTATCATACTTAGTTTTGGAATATCCTTAGCTATTAGATGATTCTGATTAATGTATTGTTAAACAATAATTACAAGCCTTAAGTGATAAATGTTATTGAGAGATTTTATTTTTGTTGTATATTAATCAGTTTGTCGTTAGTAAAGCTTGAAAGCTTCTGAGTTGTCTATTGCAAAATGTCGAGCAAATCATTAACTAAATCAATATGTGATCAAACAAGATAGAGCTACTATTACTTGGCCATGAATAGTAAAAATAATTGATGCATGCTAGAAAATTCGTGACATTAGAATAATGATTATTTATTGCCTTAACATTGCATGAAAAACCAGCACACACTCCGGTAATTATGAGGCATAGTCCAGTTGAAATAATCCACTATGAATTGTTAGTACACAAGTGCACTCTTATCTTCATTTTGGGAAGATGAAATTATAAAATCGTATATCAGATATAGCAGCCCATCGTGAGTGATGTAGAAAATGGTTGTAGCGTCATCTTGTCGTAAAAGTCAAGTTGATAATCATGATAAAAGTTAGTCAGGTGGGCAGTAGATGATTGCTCTTGGAGCTTCGGTTGGCGATAGAGGTCGTAGTAGGAAGTTGTGGGAGTTGTGACCTCATAGGTTGTATAAACTATAGTGATGAACCGTGATGACGTTCATGGGCTTTAGTGGTCGGAATCAAGAGCTACATGAGTTGTAGACCACATAAGTTTTAGTTGGTCACGCATACCGTAGTGGTGAGTTTAAATGACGTCCATAGGCCCCGAGAGTCAGATTCAGAAGTTGCACAAATTGTGGACCAAGTAGGTAGTAGTTAATTACGTAGCCTCGAGTGGTGAGTTGTAATGTCATCCTAGGTCGCAGAGGCAAAAGTCAGGAACTGCACAAGCATATGCAAGGTATGTCATTACCCCATCTTTAAGATGCACTTTTGCATCATCTCTGGGGTGCATTGTTACATCATCTTGGGTGTGTTATTGCATTGTCTTTGAGGACAGCCCAGTGTTTGAGATGATACGCTGCTTTGCAGGTTTCTCGTAACCTTGTGACATCTATTGTTGCTTCACTTAGTGTTTCATCACAAGGAGTGGGCGGCAGTTGCTGGTGATCCATAGTAGCCAATGAGTGCTGGTCAGCTACGACAGAAGGAGGTATATTTCAGCTCCTTCTCCAAGCTTGAGTGTTCTTCAAGCTTCAAGTCTTCTATCAATTTTTTGAAATGATGGGTAGGGATCTTTTTATAGAATTTTTTTGGAATTAATGAAGGAATCCAAACATCTCTAATCAGACGTCCTAGAGAGATTTCCTCAATATAATGGTGTTCGATGGACATTTGAGGACCTTAATGATGTCAGAATTGAGCAATCTTGAGCTCATTGGATTTGATTTTTTGAGACTCTCAATTTCGCTATATGACTGTCAGATTTGACATCCATTTGATGATAAAAAAATACCCAGAAAGTTTCTGAAAATGGTTTAATGACTTGATTGAGCTTGATTTGATTCGTATTGGCCTAATTTTGGCATCGTTAGATCTGTCGCACTGTGTTAGTCTGGTTGATTATAATTTTATTGAAATTAGGGTTTCAAATGACTTTTTGTAAAGTTTGAATATTTCTTGCTAAAAAATGTGCATCGACATCTGTGTCATGCCTTGATATTTGTGTTGGATGTTGGAAAGTTATTGATGGAGTATCAATCCCACGTATTTTCAGGCGAGATCATTTTCATTGTTCAAAAATATCAAAATTTGAAGAACATTACTTTTTGTGACATTTTAAATGTAATATGAATGACCTCAGTGATATACATGTGAATAAACTTGTTCGGTCGCTACAAATGTAATTATATAAGAACTTGTTTCTATATCTATATTCATTTTAAATATATAGAAATATAACAAAAAAAACATACAGTTACATAGTTATACAGGTCATGCACAAAATTAGTACATTTGGTTGGTATTTCTACTCTCTCACCAGTATTCAATCTTATCCTTTGCACAAAAATTATTATTTTTATTATGTGCCTTTGCTAACTGGAATTGTGAATAGAGGGCAGCAGAGCCAATGGAATTGGAATGGCTAACCGGAGCTCAGAAGGCCAAACACGTAAGTCTCAAGTTTGAATTCAAAAAGCACGAGGGCAGACCATAGGAATTAAAGCAAATTTAAACTTTTATTATTATTTTTTAATGGGATCAAAGAATTTTTAATAATATATGTTATGATTTTTTAGCCTATAAATAGGCAACAAGAAGAGGGGGAGGTGGTTTGCTTATCCTTGTCCAGCAAGCGATCTGAGGTTTTCCAGAAGAAGAAGGTTTTCCTGACTTACATAGTAGTTGATCAACGAGATCTTCTTTCATGCTGTAACAAAAAAGAAAGTCATATCCATTCTTTGTACCATGCAATCAATGGGATTTTCTTTGATCTTATGAAATAGAAAAAAAATTGCTCCTATCATGCATAGCAGGCGATCAATAGGATCTTCTTTCAAGTTGTGGCATAGAAGAAACTTACCCCCATTCTACTTAGCATGCGATCAACAAGATCTTTTTTGCATTATTGAGATGAAGAAATTTTTCTCCATCCCTACCCATAAAGGAACCCGGATCTTTTTTCATGACCTTCTTTCACACAACTGTCGTGCATTCTGTGGAAGATTCTCATGTTTTCATTGCACTTTCTTTGGTGATTCTCTATTTTTATTGCTCTATCTAAGAGAGCTTCTTGTTGCACGTTTTAAAGGTGATGAAGTAATGTTAGAGTTTTTGTAGTATGCATTTTGTGGGAGATTTCTATCGCTTTGTGGCTGCAATATTGAGAGAATCTCACCCCATTAATGATTGACTGGCGACTTTATATATGCTCAAAAGTATAAGTTAAATATGGACGTAATAAATATTCAATAATTGTAAAGTCACACTTATCAACGCAAGTATACGTATAATTCAAGTAATATAGGGCTCTAATGGAGTCCTAGATATCGATCCCACTCGGAGTAAGTTTAGAACTGCGGACTATGATTTTTAGAAAAGCAACACTTTAATCACAATAACTAAGTTCAATTTGCTTATCTGCCACTAATAAGAAAATGAAATAAATACTTAATTTTAATAACTATTAAATAACTAATGATAATAATGAAGGTTTAAATGTGATATTCAATATATAAGAAAGCATCATTCTCCTTGTCAAGAAATTATAGTGAATGGATAAAGTGAATTAGTTCAAATTTTATTGTGTCAAATAGGAGCATACCTATTCTTTACCCTTTGGTCCAGACATAAATAACATTGACTAATCCTACGCTTGTTTACTGAATCTGCGGCTAGGCTGGGAGGATAACGGCTCTCACTTTGGAGCTCCCACGTTCCCCTCACCTGAGGGCTAACATCTACACTTCAGCACCCAAACGATAGGACTGAATTGGGGATTTTAGTCTGTCACTCTAAAATTTCCAATTCTACGCCCGATAATATTATTTTCCTATTTATTTGCACTATTGGATGTAATCTTCACTTTAGTTGTAAAACTCAACATATTTTAACAAATCAATTGGCCAGATTGAAATTAAATTAAGATCAAAGTGAAAAGATCATCACAATTTCTTAAACATTTTTATGGCTTCACCAATTCAAATCACCATTTCACAAATCTCGAGACAAGGAGAAAGACAGAGAAAACTACTCAGATCTCATGAAAAAACACAACAAAACTCGAAATTCATATATAAAACCAAAGTCATACAAACTACAACAAGTAAATAACTTATCTCTAATTTCTCCTTAAGAACACTCCTTGAAGTTCCTCTGAATCTCTTCCTTTCTTTACAACACACAGAATTCCTCTTCAAAGCAGCAAGGAGGAAGAAATCTCTCACTTTCCCTCTACTCTTACAATCTCTTGAAGAATTCCTCCCAATTGTTACACACTATTGGAACCTTTCTAACATCCCGAACCTCTAGACTCTCTTCAATTTTCGGCGAAAATCTTCTTTTAAAGTTTTGGATGAGCTTTCCCAAGAGTTACCTAAGCATACCTTCAAAATTTGGCCTTATCCAAAGCTTGAGTAGGCATAACCACTGAGCTCGCCGTCGGCGGCCTCGAGGGCGCCGTCGGCGGACTTCTAGAGAATTTTGTCATGTAGCCTCGGGAAAAACTCTTTGTCGGCGAGGTCGAGGCTGTCGTCGGCGACCAAGTTCAAATCTCCACATTTTGGTCATTTTTGCTCCAAATTCGCTTCTTTTTGCATCTTTTTGCTCCATTCACCCTTATTCATCATTCCTGCAACAAAACATCAAAAATACCTTTCTTTAAAATGCAATATCATTAAAAATAGTAGGTATGAAAATCTCAACATATTTTCCTCTAGTCAATGATTAGTAGAAGTACCAAAATTTTGAGGAGGCGAATTGCCAAAATATAAGAATGAGCTGCCTTGAGTAGCCTTTATATTAGTATTTATTGATCTTAAAATTTTTTAATCATTTGTTGTGGCTTTTATAAATGATCATAAGGTATTTATTTATACATATTTGATGCTACTTTAGAGGTTGCTTTTGCTTTTCATTCAGAGCTGTAGTTACTAAAATTCTAGTATTATGTTGCCAAACTAATGGGTCATTATTGTCTGAATTCAGGGGTGCATATTGGTGTCACCTCTAGGCTTTTGCCTTTTGAGGTTCTTTGGCTTCTTAACATGTAGAACTATATAATCAAAGTTATGACATGTACTTTATATAAAAAAATATGTATCTTTTGAGGCTCATACCTTTTGAGGTTTGTACATTCTTAAGCATATATATTTTGAGTCTAATGCCTTCTTAGGCTTATGGCTTCTTGAAGCTTGAAATGCTTCAGTGTTATCTAAGGCTCATAATCTTTTGGGTTTCTTGATGTGTATGTGCCTTTTAAGGCATGTAGCCTTCTGAGGTCTTTGACGTAACTGTGCCTTATGAGGTTTGTAACCTTATGAGTTCATTGTTGTACCTGTGTTTTCTAGGTACCAAATCTTCTCATCAAGTTTAGCTTCTTGAGCTTGAATTTCATATGCACTATAGCTTCCCATTGAGACTTTCTTTCTAGGCTTGTCTTCTTGGAGCATCATAGCTTTTCACTGGGTCTTGCCTCTTAGGCTAAACATCTAGGGGTATCGTATCTTTCCATCAAGTTTTGCTTCTTAGGTTTGACTTGCGTGGGTATATGTGGAGATGTTCTCTACCACTACAAGTTATTTGACATTTCTTAAGTTGTTTGTTGAAGTTCATCTGTTTGATGACAATGGACTATGTTGGATTGGGATTAAAAATATATTCCCATAAAAATGTGAGACTCATCTTGGGTGGTTTAGTTGAAGATGCTAAAAGATGTAAAAACATAATGGTGTATCCCTGAAGACTCGTCTTGGGTTGTATAGCTATAATGCTCATACGAAAACCTCCAAGGATGGTTCGCCTATCCTAGGATGTCAGTCAAAGCCTTTTATTGACGACTAAAAAATATTATGAAAGAGGTTGAATCAACTCCCACTGAGATTAATTAATCCCTAAAAGAGGTGTAAGAGATGTTTTGCTTTTGTATACTACAGTGTAGGTCACAATGGACCATGCATTTTCTTGGAAATATGTGGCAACCATACTCAAGAATAATGTTTAAAAAATTTTTAGTTGTTACTTTATAAAGTTGTATATCAATAATCTAGTTGTTGTTCTTAATGACAGTATGCTGCAAGTGTCATAGTTATTTTCTATATAGATAGTAGTACATTGTGAGCATTTTAGATGGTGGTTGTAGAACCGGCTTATTGTAGAATTCATTGTTGATAAATATGACAGTCATTGTCAAGGGGGTTGTAGATGCTTATTTTAGGAGTGTCGATTGGTCATGGAGGTGGTATTAGCTAGTTCTAGCAGCTATAACCATGTAGATCTTATAGACCATAATGGTGAGCTACAATAATCTCCGTGAGCTGTAGAGAAAAATTAGTTGAAAAATGAACTATTAATTTTAACACCAATTATATTTTTTTTTTAGTGCCCCCTGGTCAAAAGGATCACTCCAAACCACTTTTTATAATTTCATTAATTATATTTTATCTATTATAAATATCTTAGTGCAAAAATTCCATTTACCTTAAAAAATAGGTTTTGATATGAAATACAATTCAAATGGGTTCCAAATTTTTACAGTGACATAATATGCTCATTATCTTCACAATGGATCAAATCTTATGATTTATTGAATTATTTTTTATTTTCTTTAATTTTTATTAATTTAAATAAATTATTTACCTAAGATAATACTCCTACGTATTTACACTCATTTTATATTTTTCTTAGGTTCCTCTGACCATAGTGAACCTACCAATACAAAACTCATATTTTTCTAATTTTTATTTTAATTTATATGAAGATTTTTAAGCACAAAGGATGACTTAACTTTGAAAATTGGTGTTTTTAGAGTTAGGGGTGTTCTCTGATTTTAGAATAAACCCATAAATTTTAAGCCCTCGTGATTAATATTTAATTAAGTAGATGTAAAACAAGCTTGAAGTATTTAATTAATTAAAAATAAAATACATGACAAATAATTTTTATGTTTGGCTCATAGTTATCTGCTTTATTCATTGTGCATCATAGTATTTTTATTTTTATTTTATGATTTATCTACACCAAGTTATGATTTTTTTAAATTTTTGAATTAATTTAAATAAAAAATACCTTATCTTGTACTTATCCACCGACGACCTCGCCATCCTTGGTAGCTTCGAACTTTCCACACGATGCGTTTTGATTCGATATTGCCATCCGCATCAGCTTCCACGCGCCCCGCTATTCAAGAACAGTAGCTCTGTCTGGCATAATCTGTGTTGTTCACTGAATACACGCGTGATCCAACTGCTCATGGTCATCATCCCTAACTAACTTATAATTTGTGTTGTTCACTGAATACACGCGTGATCCAACTGCTCATGGTCATCATCCCTAACTAACTTAAACTGAGAATGGTCCAACTTCTAGACCTAATATCACACTTGATACTTAACCAAATCACATGGGGTTTGATCCCACACCTTCATCTAATTAGGACATACCTATACAGTTGATCAAGTATAAAAATAAACTTTTCTTCATAAAAGCTCAAACCAAGCTCAAAATTGGTGGAAATGGTGCATACCTTAGCCTAAGAGGTGAGGCCTCAATTGGTTGTGTTTTTAATTTTTGTTGTGAGTCCACGAACATCCTCCAAGTGTTGGTTCAATCAGAGGTTGAGTCTGTGCAAGAGTTCGATCAGACGGTGGTACGGCCTTGGTCAAAGTTTGGTGTAGAGGGCTCAAAGGATGGGGCTTTCAGTTGGGAGCTTTCCTTGGGCTCTGGTGATAGTAAAATTCTCAGGATTTCAAGCTTGAAATTAGGGTTGGAGGGTGCAAATCAAGGCTAGAAGACACTGAAGATGAGCTTTTATGGGGTGTTAGGAGGTATGGGAGAATTTTGGCAAAGTTTTGTTAAGGTTTTATCATACACATCTCTTTGTCCATGGGAGTGCTCAATTTATAGAGGGAGCCATGGCTAGCTTCAGGGCAAACCAGGGTAGCAAAGAGGACACTTTCGTGGAGGGAAGAGGAACTCCAATGGCCATTTTGATTGAGCCACCTTAATAAGTCTGAATTTAGGGTTTATGTCATTTGGGACTTCTCGGGCTTGGCGTCTTCCAGCCACTAGACTGGCCATCCAGGATAAGAGAGCTGGCTAGCTAGTTCAGGGAGGTTAGTGGAATTTAATGGTGATGATTTGGGGGATTCAGAAAGCTAGTGGCAAGTATCTCTTAAGTTTAGCCAATGCTGGGAAGAAATCCCCAAATTAAGGGACCCTGGTTTCATGGCTTAACTAGGGGTTGGTTCTTAGAGCTCAAAAGATAATAGTGGTTGCTAAGGTTCGGCTACACTAAGTTGTTCGAGGTGTGTTTGGGGTTTGGGTTCGAGATCATGGTTTGGACTTGAACTTGGGTTTGGGTTTAGCTAATATTTGGATAGGGGAAAATTGGAAGTCCGAATGATTTATAAGATTGTCATGAGGAATTTAGACATCAATTGGGTTTAAATTATTGTGCCATGAAGTTCAATTTAGCAACGATTGGATTTTGGGGCAAAATTGTGTTTACTAGTTTGGTTTAGATTTAGGCCAGCTTTAAGTTTGGATCTATACCAATCGAGCGTTCAAATTGGTCTTGGGGAGTATTTTGAAGATTTTAGGATTCAAAATTAGGAAAATTAGGTTGGTCGCAGGTTTCAATTTGATCGAACTTAGGGGTATGCTTAAATAAGGGATTATGGATCAAAAGTGAAATTAGGGTTTAGAGTTTGGAGGATGGCTTAATTCGGCTCCAAATTAGCATAGATTGGGATTAGGAATGTTAGTAAATGATTTAGGTTTGAAATTGGGTGAGATTAAAGTAGATTTGATGGAAATTGGGATTGATTTAGAGGATATGAAGATTTGGGGGCAAATTTGGTATTGTGGTAAAAATTGGTCAATTTGGTGAAATCTGGCAAATTTAGGGCGATTGAGCAATGTGGGTAATTTAGAAATGATTTTTGGGATCAAATTGGGTGAAATTAGGGGTTTGCCAAATTTGGGTATTTTGGGGTTCTTTTGGTAGTTTTGGCAAATTCGAAAGTATTTTGGAAATTTTGAGGAAAATGGGTTGTTTTGCATAATTTGAATGGTTTGGAATGTTTTAACATGTGTTTTGAAGAGAATTTTAGAATTTGGGCAATTTTAGGAAAATTAGGGTTTCAAGAGCATTTTGGTAATTTTGGAAAAGTTTTGGCCTAAATGGTCGAAATTGGGGATTTTGGTAAAATTGGGATTCATTGAGGAGGCTAATCACAAAATTACCCTTTTTGAGGCATAAGACCAAGGGAATCCTCATTTTGGATCCTTCATGTGTTAGTCATAGGCACTCTAGCCTAAGGCTAAGGGTTTGGCGAACCACTCACATGAGTATCCAAGAGAATAAGGAACCAGGTTAAGCATGCTTGGTTTAGGGCTTTAGGTTGTGAGTGAAAGTGAGGGGTTCAAGTGTGTGTGTGTGTAAGACTAACCAAGACAACACCACTTAGAGCTAACCCTAAGGCCAAACAATCATATGGGGACTCCTCTTGAGCTTCCTCATGCTTGGTTTCATTCTACTAAGTTCTAGAGATCAAAACCACATATTTGGAACTTCAAAAAGAGTAAGGAGGTGTTTAGAATTTATAATGGGATAGGGTTCCATCATTAGTCTTCTAGGATAGTCAAGAGGAAAGTCCTATGGCAAGATTTTATGCTTCTAAGGAGGAAAGGCTAGACCTCAACAAAAAGTGAGGCCAACATATAGACCCGAATAGGTGTAGTGTGTCGGGAAGCACAACGCATGTATTGGTGTTAACCAATGAGATAAAAAAAAGCAACGCCAAAGCCTAAGCCAACGCACTTAGGACAAAGCGTAGAATCAAGCGAGAATTGTATTCACTCGATAATTAGCATGTGTATTTTAAAGTTGTTGTTGTGAATTCAAATTTCTAAATTTTAAAGTAACTTTCATATTTTTCTGTCGTGATTAATCACTCAATTATCTTTATGCAGAGGTGTTTCATGAATTTATAGAGGAATCCATCAACATTTCTTATCAAAGACCTGACAGTCGAGGCGAGTTTAATTTTCTTTGATTTGATTTATTTTTTTATTTGGATTTTGATCTTGAATTTAATTTTTATTTTGAATTACATTTTTTGATGTTGAGGATGTGTTAGGAAAATTTTCTTTGTCAGTGATTTGATTCACTTAGGACCATTGCGATAGGAAGGGAACCTAAAGCAATGCAAAATCGGAAGCCTTGATTTAATAGAAGGGCTTACTCCTTCGACTTCTAAGAATTGATTAGAGTCATTACAATAGGAAAGAATTCCAAAGAAATGCTGAATTGAACGTCAAAATCTTCATCCTTTGAAGTATGATTTGAACCATTGTAGTAGGAAGGAATCCTGAAGCAATGTAGTATCAGCTGTTGTGATCATCAACCTCAAAAATTTGATTTGAAAGATTATGATAGGAGGAGATCCTAAGGCAACATAGAATTGAATGTAAAATCCGTATCCTCTAGGCTTTGATTTGAAATATTACGATAGGAGGAGATCCTAAAGCTATACGAAAATGGATGTAAAATCCTCAACCTCAAGAATTTTATTTGAAAGATTGTTATAGGAAGGATTCCTCAAGATGTGTTTTGCACTTATCCTTTTTTTTTCTTTAAAAATATATAGTTCATAAATTATACATTTAATATGGTGTTGGTTTAGTTTGAATGAAAATACTACTTACATTATATGCATCAGGATGATATACCTCTCGAATAGATACACCCATCTATACTGCACTAGATGCCTCAATATAGCCTTGAAACATGGATGTATAGGCAGATACTCCATAGGGTTGAAGAAACCAGGAAGAAATACTTGTTCAAGCTTACATAATCTTAGGGAATAGTTGCATCAAGTTATTTTAACAAGTCAATAGTCAGTTTCCTTGCACAAAAGTCTCTAATAAATATATTGACTTCGATCAAGGGATCGAGCAACGACTTCGATAGCACATGAAATGCAGTGAGTAATAAGCACTATCGAAATATATGGTTATCATGACTCTTCAAACTAAATATCTTTTTTATTCCAAAGGCAAACCAATGTCTCAAATTTGAAATACAATTAGTTGGAAACTTCAGAGAATTCATCCACTCAAAAATTTGTCATTGTTGATATACTGTAAGATAGTATCTAGTTACGTGCTTTATTAATTTATCTCTATTTGTCTCCTGAAGCTCTAAGGTCCTTTTTTGCATCATAATTTTAGAGTCATTCTATATTTCTCATTATCTTATTTCATAACCTTTCACATCGTTTAAGATGTTATCAAATAAATTATTCTCAATGTGGATAACATTAAGATTATGCCTAATCAGATTAGTCTTTAAGTATGGAAGATTCCAGAATATATTGTGCTTAGTGCAGTTACATGTGACACTAAAATTAGGAAGACAAGTTGAAGCTAACTCAGGACCCTTGGAGATCTCTAGTATTTCATTGATCATCTTTAATATTTTGACTCTCATAATCTTAGAGGGTTGGCATGATCTCTCTGTTCTATTTTGACTAATGAATCTCTTTTTCTTATTAACGGGAGTTCTTAGTGTAGAAATCATTGGTGGCAATCAAACCAACTATTTTTCCTTCCTTGTTTTAAAGTAAATTCCTTCGTCATATCCATGCAGTAAGGACAAGCTAATTTCTTGGCTAACCTCCAATATGTTAGCATCCCATAGGCTGGGAAGTAACTAATTATCCATATAAGAGCCACTCTCAATTGAAAATTTGTTACATAGTGATGTCATAGGTAAGTACATCCTTCTATCATAACATTTAAAGCTCTTCAATCAAAGTTTCTAAGTAGCCTTTGATTTTGTGTTTTCGGCTATGTAGATCAGGTATGATCATCATGAAATATAAGAAATGCATGATCATGGAGATATTGGGTGGCAAATTCTATGACGTAACAATCACTAGCTAACATGAGTATAGCTTTACAGTGTGACTGTACAAGGTGAAGCCATTTGTACTTAACCCAAGCCTACCATTGCATGCTTCAGCTACATAGCCTGGGTAAGTACAATCAAAATGTCTACATGGACATATCGGGTGGCAAATTCTATGACGTAACGATCACTATCCAACATGAGTACAGCTTTACAACATGACTATACAAGGTGAAGCCATTTGTACATAACCCAAGTCTAACATTGTGTGCTTCAGCTACATAGCTTGGGTAAGTACAGTCAAAATGTCTAGAAGCATCACCATGTGAAGGATGACTTAACGAGTTAGCATCACTAGATCTAGCACTCTGTCAAGTCATGCAAGGGCTTGTTTTCATGGAAGCAAGAAGTCTCTAAAGTTAGGATATGAACAGACAATAAAAGATTTCATGAAGTATTTTTCTATTTTTCACTCTTTCACCCTCTTTGTTTGAATATATCTGCACCATAAAATTGAAAGGTCATCTCAACTACATTAACCCTCTAATATATCATACAACCTTCATCACCAATATTGATTTTCTCACATTGTAAACTCAATTTTAAGACTAACCATTTAGTTCTGTACAAACAATTCAGCACTAAATTCCTTGTAGGGGTTCGTCACTTTTAAAAATGTTTCTCCTCGATTGAATACTTCTTTGGGCATGTTAAAAATAGATTTGATGGTCAACAATCTCAGCGCCATTGATAACTCTGGTTATGCAACCATCCCATAAAGGTTATTATCTAGCATTCAGTAAGTCATATAATCACTGCAATTCATTGTTCGGTGTTTAAAGTTCGAGTTGATTGCTCTCAAGAAATTGAGCTCTTCGGGCATTAGGATCCATTTCATCAAGTGTGAGGATTAAATTCCTCTACAAGAGAGGCATAACTTATTGGGGCACCTCCTTGTTCAAATTGAACTTCTAGTTTTTGCTCATAGATATAGTTTCATTTGAATTGTCAATGGTAAGGAACCAACCCAACTTCTTCAACTGGCAGAAAAACTTCATTTTCTTGTTTCACACAAGGACACCAAATTGTACCCTCTCATTGATAGATGGGCAGCTGTGATGCCACGTACACGAATTCATCAACGCTATTCAAGAACTCATATGTGAGTCTTTTTCATTAGGGATATAATCTGTTATATATCCAAACTCTTATATTAAGAATATAAATCTATAACATAGATATAGCTTTACAAATCAGTGAAAGTAATATTAAAAATAAAATTTAAGGACAAGCAAAATAAATATAATATTTAAGTTAGTCAAACTTTCATTATTATACTACATTAAGATCATTTTAATGCAGCATGCACATTTAGTTTTAGGATTACCTATAGTTGCTTAAAATAAGTCAAATATAAAACATCTACATTCATAGTTGGGTCATCAGTTAGTCAATGTTTAATATGACTAAACCATCTAAGGAGGTACTTTCTAATCTTATTACATTGGAGCTACTCAAATAGTTTCATGTATTTATTCATTTCAGATTTTGTCTCTTAGTGTAAAGCCACTATCCCACCTTAACATGTCAAAATTAAATTACTTTTATGCTTCTTTTATAAGATGACATTTGGTGCCATAAAGCATTAAAGACCTCACTGTCGTCTTATAAACGTTATGCTTAAGTTTAAGTGGTACTTTTCTATGTACAATAGGTCTTATGCATTCCTTCGCTTCAACCATCCAACTTGTATTTTACAAATAAAATCCCATCTATACTTAATTCTACATAAGCATAGGGTAGCCAACTAAGCCTAGGGTTCTAACCTTTCAAGCTTGCCCTTTTCTCTCAACTCGCTCTTCCAATTTACATTAACATAACTTAAACCTAAAACGGCGAGAGATAGTGTTAAAATTTAATTAAAATTAAATTAATCAAAGTTAAACATAAAGTCATCTAAACACTAACCAATCAATTCTCATACTATATTCAATTCCAAACATAAACTCAAGAGAAAATAAATAATTTAAAAATCTATAATTTTAATTTAAAACCTTATTAATAAATTTACGCAAAATAACATCAACTAAAGAAGCTACTTAAAATCAAATCTTAATTAAACTAGGTTCAACATAAAACTAAACTTAAAATCTACATTACTCTAAACCTAAACTTAAAACAAAGATTCTAGAACACACTACCCAATACTTATGTATCTTTATACACATCGCTAATACCTAATCTTATGCATATACATTCCTAAAATCTATAATTCAAATGTTACATACATACCACTGAAATCTTTTGCTTATACATTTCGAAAACCTAAACTTCAAGTGTTACATGCACACGAAAATTTTAAAAGGGAATTAAATGGAGGGAGGTTACCTTTTCCAATCCTCTCAAAAGTAGTGATGGGCTAGAGTTGAGACTGAGTTTGGATGGTATGAGGGAGGTACACTGACGTGGGTCAATTTAGTTGTGCCAGGGTGGTACACTGACGTGGGTCAATTTAGTTGTGCCAGAAAGCATCAAGGAGGTGTGGCGTCCGACGATTGTGGAAGAAAGGAGAGGAAATGCTAGGGGTTTCGATGTCGCAGGAGGAAGGATAGGAGACTGGGGTGTTGCGCGCTAAGAAAAAAATGAATTTGAAGGTTCTATTGCGTCGGATTTATCATCTAGTTTGCATCATATTTTTTTGATGTTTTTTAGTAAAGCTTTTATGTCAATTTATTTGAAGCAAATGTGGCACAAAATTGGAGGCAACAACACCATTTATTTCATCAATATTTGTGTCGAACATTCAGAAGCAAACTTGATGCAAATTTTGACTCAAATCGAATAAACTTATGTTCATCGCAAATTCATCACAAATTCCGACACAATTATATATGTCAAAACTTTTTATGCTAATTTGCGTTCAAAGCTCTCCTATAGTTGTGCAAGAGAGCTTCCTTGTCCTTGTGGGTCTTCCTTAGAAAAGGCACTGTTAATACCTTTCTGAAATCTCGAAAGGAAATAATAAATCAATTTCAAAGTCCATTCAACCACCTGAGGGTTGAATCCCTTAGCGTGTTGTAAAATAATTGACACTTTAATAAATTAAAAACTTTAATAAGGTATATAACTAAGGAAATAAAACATTTGATCAGCTGGATCACTCAAAGATGGAACCTTGAACATCTCAAGGAGCTCTACATAAACAATTTGTTGGGAGAATGCATTCTCTAAGTGTTGATGGACCTTCATTGACCAATTAGTGCTTCGTTCCTTGGCATAGATCCATCACTATATTAGTACTAAAAATCTTTCACCTATTCGACTTTTATAGTAATTTTATGGGCTTGGATTTTTGGTGCTGGAGGATTAGGTTGTGGGAGAGATTGTGCTCTCTCCTTAAGCACCACGTGGGTCAATTTTATGGTCTAACCCGTCATCAGAACCTGGAGTTTCTTAATTCATTGTTACACAAATTCTCTGACGATCCCCATATTAAGGGTTTCCCCCCAACTATTTTTCTTCTCCGTGATGCGCTCCTCTTCTTGTTGACGGTATGAATCCGTGCTCACGCACATTTGAGGATGTTGAACCCTAAAATGTCCATTAGGTCACACCGAAGGAAAAGAGTGTTAGTAGGATGACAGGAATAAGAGAAAAGAGGGACATAAAAGAGTAGGAAAAAATAAGCACAAATAGTACTAATTCTCCTAAAATAGATTCATTAGCCTTCACTGAATGAATGCACCCCCCCCCCCCCAGGCGAGTCTAGTCAACTACATGTTTATCCTGCACTTAATAGAAACATTACAAGTAATTTATGAGTCATTACGTCTTTACGTATTTGTAACCGACCATGGTATCTTTTGACCCTGGTAACTGCTGTCGATGTTGTTTCGTATTTGTAACTACTACTAGCACTGCTTCATATTCATAATCTTATCACTTGGTCATTTAATCATTGTTCGGTAAGTTAAAAATCCTTCAACAGGTCGATAGATCTTCAGCTTGATTTCCTAAGGGAACTCTTCAGGGAGACTCCCTTATCCACAGGAAGATTTTATTCCAACGGGTACAGGGTACATCACAGTAATCTGATGAGCAGCCTTTCTTCAGTCATGAGATATTCACATAAGTTAAAGATGGGGATTAGTTCAGTAACCATTGATCTTCTCTGTAAGTGCCCTAGCATCGTTGAATTACTTTCAATTCAAGTGAGTGGCATTCATTAAGTCGGATGTACTTTAATTGGGTCAGCTGATGATTTGACCAATTGAAGTGATGATTGGTGCTTAAGTCTTTTGACGGAGGTAGTGCGGTTCTTTAATATTTTTTTACATATATGTTGAATTTATTTGAGATTATATGTACAATTTCTTAAAAATATTTTCTTTGAAGTAAATATGGAAATATATGTAGGTATACAAGTATATGTCTAATTTATTTTGTCAAAGATGTACTATTTATGCATCTTTTTTATTTATGAGAATAATTTTGAAAATTAAAATTGATGCTACATCCACTGCTATAGGAGCAACTGATCCTGATCTAATTGCTTTTAATGTTAGAAAAAAATTCGCTATATTTATGATCTTTATAGAATATCGTATATTCTATAAAAAAAATATTGACATTGATACGCAATCAATAAATGCTCATCATCCTACTTGAATCTTGACATATGGCATTGGCAAATTTCTAAACAAAAAACATTCACTCTTCGAATAAAATTCATCCAGAGCTTCAACAAATTGATCGACTCGGCGAGACGGGCCCAATGGCTACAAACTAGGTCTAATCTAAACTAAATCAAGCCCCGATCAAGCCATTAAAATACTTTTGGAAGCATTTCAGGCATATCTGAAACGTCCACACATGCCAAATTTGGTGAGCATATAGTCGAATCAAGCGTTTTGACAAGACGAAACCAATAAGCCCAAATATGCTTAATTCTGACATTGTTAACGCACTCAAATGTCCATCAAATCTCATCAAATTGAGAGAATTTTTCTGACTTGTCTAATTAGAATGATTCATATTTCTCTATTGATTACAATCAGAACTCTATAAATATAACCCTACCCCTCTCTTAAAAGATGGAGAGTGCTTGAGCATGAAGAAGATTGAAACTTAGAGAAGATAGAGTCTAGCAACACTTTTGCATCGACAATTAGGTGAACATTGGTGAATGTTGCCGCCACCGCTAGTCGCCATCGCTTCCAGTTGTTGCTACCTTCGGTGGTTGCCCCCTCGTGTTGTCACTACTATCACCCAGCGCTGCCTTTGACCAATTTCGGCCACTTCCGCCTCCCCCAACGACCAACTTCGGCCGCCACCTTGGCCCTTGTTCTCTCTGCCTCTCTTGGTCAGCACCACATCCTCAGGCCGCCTTCATTTCCACCACTTCCAACCAATGCAGCCACCACTTTTGTCTTCCACCGTAAATTTAGGCCATGCCGCTACTTTGGGCCGCCGCTGCCAGCTCCAATCCCCACCCCATTTGGTCGCTGCTGTTGTTCGATCCCTATCATTGTGCAACATGTTTTTTTAAGCATAGATTTTGTATCCCAATAAACTATTTAATTCCTTCTCGCCTATAAGATAATGAATTTTATCTGTAATCACAAATTTATAGTGGGTATCTTCAGCTAGACCAAGTCATACAGTTTTTCTCTTCTCATGGTTTCTACGTAACTTCTAGTGTTCCTATCTGTCATTTTCTATTACTAGAGTGTGTCTAGAGTTCTCCTGCGATATTAAGACGTTAATTAATCGCTCTGCCGCCGCGAATTCTCTTGCATGCATCGCAAATAAAAGTGCTATAATTTTTAATGTTGCATGATTGTTAAAAACTTTATATTTGACTAAAATTTTTAAACATTGTGTTCAAGTCCATCTAAAACGTAATTATGATTGTTAAAATAAAGCACAGAATCTTTATGTTTATCCCACAGAAAAATAGGAAGGGAGATGGAATTTCCTTCTGACAGGTTATTTTTATTTAATTAATTAACTACAGTTAGAATTATATCATCTTAAATGTGTATCTGTTTGACAAACAACATTATTCTCGAAGAATATGAAGATTGGGAAGAAAATTTATAATGTTTATGTCAGGACAAGTAGAAGAAAGATGAATCAATCTATAAAGTTCTTGACGCATATTAGTTTTGAAGATATATTTATTGTTTCCCAGAATAAATATAATGAAGAGTTTGGAAAAACTTCAACCTCTTAATTACTTTTTATTACTGATGACTGTAGTTTGTTTTCTCAAATTCAGCCTAATTAAATGAGTCGAATATATTTTCATATGAAATTAAAATGGGGTTTATTTACTAGAGTCCATCAGGACTGAAATCGATCATGGCAATGGTTTATCATTGTCACGCCATTTGTAGCACTTTACCTTCTAATGATTAAGAAATACTAAAAGGAGCGTTTTTTCTGTGCGGGCTCCTGACGTAGCTCTACGTGCTGATCAAGTTATTTTTAAGTTATTTTCAGGTTATTTCTGGGTTATTTTCAATAATATCAAACTAACCCACATGCGGTCTTTATTTTTGGACTATTTATGGGTTATTTCGGTATTACTAAAAATAAACCAGAAATAACCTGAAAATAACTTAAAAATAACTTGGTTCGCACGTAGAGCTACGTCAGGAGTCCACACAGAAAAATTTTTTTACTAAAAGACCCCGTGCCTTCAAAATAAATAAATTATGCGTTCTTTGGCAATTTCTTTTTATCGACTATTAAAATTTTTGTTATTAATAGCAAACAATACTATGTCATGCTCAAGCAAAAATCGTCCTTGATGAAGAAAAATTTGGGGCGCAACTGGGGGAGTTTGAGCGAATTTGGTACTTGTTCCTTCCCGGCGCAATCAGATTTGCTTTCGTTTGTAATAGACTTATATTCATGATTACTTGTGAATAGTAGATTTGTGTTGAATCATGTAATGTCGGCAAGCTTGCCAGACTCATATATGTTTAAAATTATTTAGAAGTATTAATTTTAAATTTATTTTCATATAATGTTAATTTTAATTAGCAGATAAGAAAAAGATTCTAAAACATTTTGTAGTAAATGACTATATTAACAGTATCTCATAATGTCAATAAACATTCATAATTATGTAAATGGTGAGACATTGAGACTAGACCTTCATCATAATTCCAGGACATAACACGTAAATTAGTTTTGTCTTTGCATCAGCCGCCAAATGTATTATACCCTACGATTGCCTCAAGGTAGTTTGAATTTTGGGCATGAGCATCATGGGTCCTATTGACCCTCCTTCAATTTAGGGGCCTGTGTTTATTTCTTGGAATGGGCGAAAGCCATTCCTTTGAGATTAGTGAAAGCTCACTATATAATGCATTTCTTTTTAATAAGCATTATAACCGTATGGTACTTTCTGATGGCTTATATCAGAAAAGAGTCCTGCATTCAAGACTACCAAGAAAAATACCTTTTGGGAAGTGACACAATATTGATTGAAGATATTTCATCATATAGCCTAACATTCAAGACTACTAAGATGTAATAGCCGGGTCATCATAATGCCAAAGGCGCCTTTCAAAGAATTCATATTTTAGGTAGTATAAACGTGGGCGTTTGAAAATAATTTTCTAATTATATAGATGTATTTTCTTCCTTTACTCTTCACCACTAGGTCATCAATGGTGCATTCTAATGTTTAATGGATCAATCTATTGAAAATATTTGTCATAGCTTGCTGGTAGGTAGCACCAACATTCTTTATCTGAAAGACATAGTTTTATAACAATATACTACAATTGAGGCTTTGAAGGTGTTATGTTTCTTATCTTTGGGAGCTATCTTAATTTGGAGTTATCCCATGTATCTATCTATGAATGGAATATCATGTGTTAAGAGGCATTGTTCACAATCAATTCTATTATAAGAAGAGAGAATTTATCTTTAGGACATGTCTTATCGAGATATCTAAAGTCTTTACACAAGTGTATTTGTCCATTCTTATTCTTAATAGGTGCAACCGTAACTAGCTAAAAAGGATACATATCTGATCTAATGAAACAATCTTTGATCAACTTCTTCACCTCAACGACTACTTGTTCTTCGATCTGAAGTTTCATTCATCGAGGTACTTGCTTAATAGGTACAACATTAGGTTGAACTTGTAATTTTGGACTGTCACCTTGGGAGCTAGTCCTGACATCTCTTCATAGTCTTAGAAAAATAATATTTATATTCTAAAATTAAATCATTAACATTATTAGCCTTCTGCTCATTTAAAAGTGAACTTATGAAGGTTAGCTTAGGCTTATCTTGATTCCCAAATTTATTTCCCTTAGTTCGTTAATGGTTGATTTGATTTATTCCTCTAGTTTAGGAGGTGCATCTCTAATGAGAAGGTAATCCATGTCATCCAAAATATTTTAATAGATATGGTCATCATTAAGAAGATTATTTTCTGGAAAGACCATATCGGGCTCTAGATAGTAAGTATTTACCATGCAATATTCCTTGTCATCTACTAGTCCAACGATATGTCTATAAGAATGCTAAATTTTCCTTATCTTTTGCACCTACTTATGGATGAATTTACACTTTAAAGAATGGTATTTTTGTTTTTTTTTCTTGCAGGCACAACAAGTAGTATGTGGAATGAAATTACAAAGAAGTGGAGCAAAGTGAAGTGAAGTGGAGGTGAAGTGAAGCAAAATGTCCTCAAGTGGACTGACACCTAGGCGTCTCCCTCTGGGCGCCAAGGCCATACATCACAGGGCCTTAGTGTCATCCGCATGGCTACTAGGCACCAATTTTAGCCAAACTAGAGAAAGAGTCTGGTGTCTAGGTGCTGGGTTTGTAGGGCCTTTGCACCGACAACTATTTTGCAGTTTTTCAGCAGTTCCTTCAACAGTTAAGTTGCAAATATAACCAATGTTTAATGATGTTAAGAGCAATTCTAAACAGCCTAAGAAAATGAGAAGACCTCTGAACCCTAAGGGAAATCCTGTGAGAAGTCTAATGTTCAATTGTAGTTTACATTGCTTTTGGTGAGGATTTGTAGGGATATTGTAGAGAGGTTCATCAGTAAGGCAGTAAGAGCTTATGAGATCTTCTTGGGAAAGATTTTTAGTGGTTGGGAAGGTAAAAAGCTAAGTGTTGTGGACTCTTTTGTGTAGTAACTTTCTTTATACATAACTCTAGTTGATTTTTTTTTATTTTAAAAATTTGTTATGGCAATTTTTCTATGCTTAGTGAGTAGTTCCTTTCTACATTTCCCCTTGTTATGAATAATTAGGTAGTCTAGATTGGAGAAATGTTTTAAAAATTGGTTTTTACTCTTTAAAGTGATAATTTTACTTCTTTGTATCAGTTACTTATTATTCTAGCTACTTGTTTTGTTAATTTTTTTGTAAACCCATAAAACCCGGGAGAGCTATGACATGAACAACTAGAAAAAATTTCAAAAGCTTAGGCACTACATGCTTTCTCATAAAATTACCCATATTTTTAAAGTTAATTCGATGCAATATTTAATGACTTGACCAACACTTTCCGGACGTCTAGCAAGATGGTCGATGATTTTGTTGCAATTTGAAATAACTTTTGTTCCCCTCCGTGCTATCAAGGGACAGATTTTAGCAGACTTTCTTGCAGCACACCCACTTCGAGTTGGGTCCCCTCTTAATGACAAACCGTTAGATGAACAAGTATTATAAATGGAATTTTCTAGTGCGCAATGCTTGGGGATGTGCTTTGATGGAGCTTCGTCAGCCAGAAAAGATAAAGGATTAGAAACAGTTATACCGGGCAAAGCAGAAATTGGTTTGATCTTCATCACGCCAGATAAGGGCATGCTGAGATTCTCCTATCACTTGACAGAGCCATGTACCAACAACAAAGTAGAATATGAAGCCTTAATTAGTGGTTGGATTTGGAAATATTGATGGATATAACAAATATTCCCATCTATGATGATTCTCGATACGTCATTCAACAAGTCGTCGGACTATACAAGATTTTGAAACCAAGTTTAGTAGAATACCCCCGGTATACCATGAAGCTACTAGAAGAGATCCCCAAGATAACTTTATGTTGGATTCCTTGGGGAGATAATTCCCATGCTGACGCTTTAGCAAAACTTGCAAAAGGATTGGTGTGTCCCCTGGAGTGTTCCATTGACATTACGGTACAAGGAAGACGAGTTTTGTCTTGAATCAACTTTGAAAATCTACATAAGCTTGGAAAAGAAGAAGAAACATGATTTTGGTTGCTACTATTAACAAATATTGGTGTAAGCCATTGATAGAATATTTACAGACTCGAAAGCTGTTAGAGGACAAGTCAGTAGCGCATCACATCACAAGAAGGGTTGTGTCGTATGCTTTAGTGGGTGATCTTCTCTACAGCAGATCATTTGATCGGATGTGGCTACGATGTCTAAGCAGACCAGAGGCACAAAATATTTTGAAAGAAGTACTTGTTGGATTGTGTAGCGCTCACTAGTCAGAGCCAAAGATGAAAGAAAGATCAAGAGACTGGGATATTATTGCCTGATAATGATGTCCGACTGCATGCATACAGCTAGAAGATGTCATCAGTGTCAAGTGCATGGGGCGGACTTGCACTAACCTTCGAATGTGTTAAACCCAATCTTCACCTCATGACCATTCGAGTGTTGGGGCACGGACATAATAGGTCTGATAGAACCTCCATCCTCTAAAGAACACATATTTACACTTGCTGCTACAGATTACTTTTCTAAATTGACAGAGGCAGTGCCATTACGAGAGGTTAAAACATAGCACGTCCTCCAATTTTCCAAAATCCAAGTCGTCAACCATTTTAGTGTTTCTCGCAGAATAATTTTTGATTATGGGACAGCCTTCAAGAGCACAAAAATCAACAAATTCATAAAGTGGCAATGGATAGACTGAAGATACTCTACGATCTACTATCCTAGAGCAAATGGCTTGATCGAGGCCTTCAACAACACACGGGTACATATTTTGAAGAAGACACTAGACAAGAACAAAATAAATTGCTTAACAAACTGATAGAAGCCTTGTGGGCCTATCGAACAGAGTTCAGGACCCCACTCAATGTACACCCTACGCACTTGTGTACTACCGCTAAAAGTTCACACGTCGTCTCTTTGAGTCACTATCTCCAATCAACTTACATCAGAAGAAAGTACAAAACTCATACTTGAAGGATTGGAAAGTCTTGAAGGAAAACAACTAGAAGCACAACAACATTTAGAGTTTTACGAAGCAAGGATGGAACAAGCTCATGATAAATTGGTCTGCCCAAGGACGTTCAAAGTTGGTGATCTCATTTTTGTGCTAAAATGGTCTATCATTGCATGCCGCAAGATAGGTGGAAAATTTGAGCCAACTTGGGAAAGACCAGTTGTTGTAGAAAAGGTCTACACAAGAGGAGTCTACCTTCTGATGGATTTTCAAGACGAGAGATTAATGTTGTTAATCAATGGACGATACTTAAAGACATACTATGCAACTTGACATTACTTGAATTGAAATTTTGAAATTTTGATTGATCAAGGGTGACTTATTTGGTTAAACGTCTGTGAATGGGTCCAAAAAAATTTTGTATTAAAATTAACCTCATTAAAATGAAAACGTTCGAAGTTACATACTTCAATTTTCTCTTTTCTACTTTTAAGTTTAATATTTTACTAAATTAAACAAAATATATATAAATAAATCATCTTCTCACAAATATAAACTAAAATTTTGTCTAATAAACACTTTGTTTTGATCTTGTTCCTGCTAAATTTCAGCGCGCTATTGTTTTCCCTATCATCTGCAAAAAAAATGTCAGGATAGAAGCTAATTTTTGCTTTCAAGTATGGCTGGAATCTTGCACTTAAAAGGAAAGGACATCATAGGGTGACATCATAGACTTTGATGTGGACTTCGGTCAAGTCGATGTAAACTATGAGGGTCCCTTGATGAATGTGGTCAAACCGTCGAGAAAAAGAGGGGTTACCGTGCTGTTAAAGATCAACACCAAGCAGAATTCCTCACTGAAGGGGAACAAAGTGATAATGCAGTGAGATCCAACATATGGGACTAGTTGTCTGTCATCTATGATAACTGCACCGATCGGAGGACTGGTTACTACTGATGACGAGGACTATCAGACACACCATTACAAAGGACTCAACAAAGAAATGCCAATCACCAAAACCACAGAGCCTTCCTTCGTGAAGAAAGAAGACGCCCGAAAGAGGTAGAAAACTTGCTTACCTTGATTCCTGACGAAAAGATCTATGATCCATGCATGAGAGAGACTTTCTCTAGCTTGCCTGCCACAGAGGATGAGTCCGAGTTCACTACAGAGCCAATGATACCAGAAGTTTCAGATGATCTTTGCACAGGTTGCTCAACGTGCAACGCCAAGATTCTTACATGGATACAAGTGGAATACCCAAACTGCAACGTTCTCCACCTAGAGTGTTACAGCACTATGCAGAAATATATGTCCACTGATAGCAGATTTCATATCACCGATCACTCAATGGGTGAATCATATATTTCATTGGATACAGAGCAAACACAAGCATGGATTCCTATTGATATTGAAATGAGAGAGCGTCCTCGACATCCGCCGATGATTACCATCATATAATTAGAAAAAATGAGTAAATTGAAGAAAAGGAATTTTGAATTTTATGAAAAAGTTCAAGTAAGATTTGTCAATATACTGGAAGGCCTAGAGTTGTACACCAAATTCTTCTTTGAAAGTGAAGAAAGGAGGATTCTCGACTGCATATTTGACCTAAGAGACAGGGGTCGAGCTGGTCTTCTGATGGAAAGGATCTATTCTGAACCACAAAAATGAATGCGTGGAAAAGGCAAAATCACCATCTAATGTGGTTGCTGTTATAATTTTACCAAGGATAGATAAGGAAATTCCCTGATGATTTTAAGACATGAAGAGGTGGATCTGTTACCTCTTATAATAAAATGGATGATTAAGAGGATGGTTAGGTGGAGCATACTTCCAGCCAATTGTGCTCTTAATAGTTGTATCATCAATATTTATGATGAAGGCGATCGCAATCCCCCACATATAGACCATCATAATTTTGTGAGACCTTGTTGCACGGTTTCCTTCATGAGCAAAAGCAATATTTTGTTCGGGAAAGAAATAGATGTCATTGACCTGGGGGAGTTCAAAGAATCCATGGAGATTCTACTACTAGTGGGTTTAGTACTGATTCTCAGGGGAAATGGAGCAGACCTGGCCAAGCATTGCATTCTGAGTGTATGACACCGCAGGGTGTCTGTATCTTTCAGAAGAATGGATTGCAACAAAATGTTATATAGATTTCGTCCAGATCTAGAGTTAGAAGAACTACAACCTTACGAGTTATGAGAGGGTTTCACCTCTAAGTACACATAAAGGGAACACTTATCCTAGAGTGTGGCTTAGTAGGTCAGCTGATCAAGAACTCAGCCCGCCGAAGAAGTACAGTCAGTGGATACTGATCCCGACTGTTTATATGCAACAGTATAACAGTGTATGAAATTTATATTCTTCACTTATCGTTCCAACTTTCTGACAACTCCAATAACTTGATCTTGAAAAAATAAGAATTAAACTTTTTAATTTATATATATATTGGGATACTACGTAAGTACACATATCGTTATCAAGAAATATAGGATTTTTTTATTAAGCTCTGGATATCAAACCCATAGGGAGTGTTCACAATATGCACTTCTAAATAACAAACTTTCTATTTCAAAAGACAATTAATTAAATTATATATATTTTTACAGCAATTAAAATTCAATTCTTTTTGGTATTTTTAATATTTTGAAAAAATAGAAACTACTTCAAAATATTACTTGAGTTTATGTAAGAAAAAGCACTGAATATGAAATATCCCTCTCCTTATCATGAATCAGTAATAAGTATAGGAATTCTATTGTGGAAGTATTCAAATTGTGTCGTGCCAAATAGGAGCAATGTTATTCTTTATCCTTACTAGAAATGCTAAAAAAAACATTGGCTAATTTAAAGTTTGAATTATTCTAAAGACCTGTTAGGCATGAACGATATCAGCTTTCACTGTAGAGTTCCATTGATTCCCTCCACCTGGGGGCTAACATCTCGTATCAGAATCTAAAACAATAAACTATGTTGGAAGCTTTAGTCTATCACTCTAAAGTCCTCTAACTCTACATCCTTCAAAGATTCATTCCCTATTTATTTTCACTAAATCATATGAATTACGTTCTCATTCATACAAACTCGTGTGATTCTTTCCAATTGTTGACTGAGACAATACCAATCCGGTTCTTACATGTTCTCAAAATAAATTTTAACATCTAGATGGGCCATATTAAAAAGTAAATGAAGTATAGGGAAGTAAATCATCGCAATTTCTTCCAACATTAAATTGTAATACTCTCCACAACTTCCATCCAACACTTTAATTACTTATCATTTTAAGGAGAAAGATAAATAAAACTACTCAGAATCCATGGAGAAAATAAAAGTACAGTTTAGTTTAAAAGTAGAAAACATTTTCAAACCAACAAGAAATCTCGATTAAAACCAAAAGTAGTTTAAAAACAAAGATAAAAACTTATCTCAAATCCTCCACCAAATTAAGTTCCTTTGAATCTCTTCTCTCTTACAATACTCTTAACTCTCAAAATAAAATTAAAAACAAAAATAATAAAGTAAATTTATGGTGCCTAAAAAATCTCTCCAAAAGTTCCTTCACAAACTATTTCAAGAACTTCTCAGGACTCCCCCCCCCCCTCTTTTCTCTCAACTTCCTTCTTTTATAATTTTCCATGAGATGCCTCAATATCTCTTTAAAATGTGTCTTCATTCGAAGTATTTTCCAAGGGATGCTTTCTTTCACAAGTCTTTTAACCATATTTTTGTTTCTAGTGTTCATAACCACCCTCTTTAGCCAATATGTGCCTCAAATGTCTCTTCAAATTTTGGCAAAATGAATTAACCCGTCAAATATCTACTTTTAGCGCTTAAGCGCGGGGCCTCTAGCGCTTAGGCGGGGCCTTCTCTATTTCACCGGCGCCTAGGCACCAAAATACTTTTGCACCATTTTTTACATTTTTGCTCCAAATTTGATCTTTTTTCACTCCTTTTAGTATTTTTCACCTTTTTACTCATACCTGAAAGAAAAACACACAAATATCTTTCGTTAAAGCATAATATCACAAAAAAAGGTATAAAAATGTGTCTAAAAATATTATATATTTTTGGTGAATCAAAATCCCCCAAACTTAAAATGTTACTTGTCCTCAAGTGACACTTCAATCTTTAAAACCTAAATAAGTATATGAGTTTTTTTTAGGAGTTACTAAAATTTAGATTTATAACTATAGTAGTTCAATTTATAAAAAAATATTTAGTAAATGAGACCAACTCAAAGTTTAGAAAAATTTAATGTTAAGAAATATGAAAATATGGGTTGCTATCTAATTCAGAAATATTGTAGATTTTCCAAATAAAAAATTTAGTCCTTTTCTTATCTCCACTTAAAAAAAATTATTAAGAATAATTTTACTTGTTATATTATATCATTAAGCTTAAGAGTTTCTCAAGTCATATACTTTAAAAAGATCAAATGTGGAACCAATTTTTGATTAGACACTAATCCTCAAGCTTCTCCTCCCTTATTTTTTTTTTCTTTTTATTTTTCTTTTTTTCTTTTTCAGGCAAGCATTACCTATCTGGATAGGTCTTTAATAGTTTTGAATTCCACTTCTCCTTTCCTAAAGCAAAGTCCTTATATAAATATTTTATTTATAAATATAATAACAGTTTTGAAAATTATTTTTAATAAAATAAATTTAAGTATTAAAAATAAAAGTCTAAATTTCTAAATTTTTCAAAAATACAAATTTTCTTATTAAAGATAGTTACACTATATTTAACTTTTTGTACACTAAAAATTTTTAACTGAAAATCTTTCGTCATTACAATCAATTTTAACTAAATTTTCTTACTCATTTCTATAATCAAAATTTATTTCTCTGATATACATGATCATTTTTTTTTCAAATCAAATTCACTTGTAGCATATTTGAGAATAAATAAAATTCAAGTCTTAAAAATATTTTTCGTTCCCCCCCCCCAAACTTAAATTTTTAACAAGATTAAACAGTTTAGCAGCAGATACATATAAGCAGGAATAAAAATTGAAATAACATGCTTATAGAAATTTTTATACCCTAATTATACAAGTATAAAACCAAAAACAAGAGTAAAATTAATTTTTCTGATCAATTTTCTATCATTTTAATTTTAATTCAATATGTAGAGATTCATTAGACTTCTAAGTAGTGGATATAGACATAAAAACAAACAAACGCACTAACTTTGATTTCACGGTGTAAACATAAAAACAAACACACTAACAAGATAAAAGAAAAATATAGGGTAGCAATGTTCTTAAATTAATGTTTAAAATTAAAGCTAGCAAGATTTTCAACTTTTCGAAAGATATAGAAATAAGTTCAATCCTAACTAACTAAAACACATTACTCAACACACAACAACAATTACTACCTTAGAATTTAAAATAATATACTAACAAAACACAAATATCACAATAACAATTAAACAAAAAAAATCCAACACATCACATAGTCCAAAAAAGTACAGAAATTCAAATGTCTTAAGTTCACGCCACGTAGTTTATCAATATTATAACTTAGTCCTCATCATCATCTGAATTACCGTTGTTCCAAACATCTGTAGGCACATAATCAGGGTATCTTGGATATGAAGGAAATTCCACTCCTTGGTTATCCCTAATGAGGCTTTCCAAAGATGAGTGAAATTTCTCAACTTAATCATTATGCCTTCTAGCATACCCATTAATATGTTATACAAAATGCTCTGGATTTTGAACTTTATATGTGGTATAATTAATATTATCCATCATCCTCTGCAATAATTGATCCTGAGTTTCAGTAGACTCACCTCTAGAAGTAGATGCTCGCTAGGTAGATGGTCTCGATGCAGAAGCAGTAGAGGTGGACGCAGTAGATGTTGACATTCCATAACTTCTCGAAAATCCTCCTCTCCATCCAAAAATAGAGTGCTCAGAATAAGATTTCACATTTACACTTGTAATTGGCTTTAAAGGCAGCAACTCTTCTTCCCAGCTATCATATCTCACACCAGCCTGCTCACATAAAGAAAAGATCAATGAAGCAAATCCCAGACCTTCAGTAGTAGCGGCAATAACAGAACTGATGATATTCTCATAAATCAAAGCTCCAATATTGATAAGCTTGCCTTCCTGGATAGAATAATTCAACGGTACTCTCTCCATCGTAAATTCAATAAGATGGCTTTTCGGCAACAAACGAGCTGAAATAAGGTAGTGTCACGCCTTCGATGGTTGTCGACTCTATTTTTGGTTGGAGAGTTGCCCGTAAGAAGCTACTGGTCACCGGAATCAAAATCTCGTCGCCTGTTTCGGAAAGACGTTTTAATTTACATATATATTTAGTTTTAGAAAAATTTGAAATCAAACTGACCCCATATTTTTCATAGTTTAAATGAAAGAACACTATACCTCAAATCCTGTATCTATCCCGAAGGATAAACAAAAGACTTGAAGATGAGGCTCGATCAAATAAACTAAGGAATATATGACATCTGTTTAGTTTGCAAAACCTTATATTTGTCAACAAGCTCCCCTACTTAATATAAAGAATTAAACAGGGTTTATATTAAGTTGGGTTCGGACATGCTTCTTATAAGGGCAAGCCCCTATAGTTAATTATATCTTAAATAACCAAAGTCGCCTAAGAAGTCTCTCAATAAAATAAGGAAATATTATCTTCAAGGATTTCAAAAGGATAAGACTTTTCAATGAAATCGGACAAAGAGGTGTGAAAGGGGATTGGTTCAAATTTGGAACATTTTATTATAGAGTTCAAAGGTGGAAGAACTAGGGGATGTCATGGATCTAGAGGAGAACCTTGATGACTTCCCAAGCTATCCTAAAGTTTGGCTTCAATTTTGAGGAGAAATATTTACGTGTCTCATCCTGCCCATTTTATTAGTTTGGGCTTACATTTGTGTGAAACTATCACACAAATAGCCTGGAAGATGTGAGGGTTTTAGTCGTGACGAACGACGACCTCAGAATCCTAAGACGAGTTAGGGCTTATATTGTATAGCAGGGTTGTACAAAAGCCTAAAGATAAGGCGAGGATTTATGTTGCATAAGCAAGCAACCTCAATGTTCTATGACTTTGTTGCTTATATCTAAGGAAGGAAGATTGGTTTAGCTGGGGAAGACAGGTTTTGCTGTTGAAGATGGTCGTGCTACCCACCATGCTAGCTCCAAGCTCCTCACCGCGACGAGTTTGAGTTTTCTGGTGTGTCAAGTTATAATGTTAAATGAGGTGGCCCTATGGTTGAATTTCTTTAAATTTTTATGGGGGGCACGTTAAAGTTGATTAGACCGACACTGGTTTGAATCCTACGGTTCCCTTGTTCTGGCACCACTATTTTCAATTGGATTCACTTAGTCCAAATGAACTTACTAAAGTCAACTTAATAAGTTTCATAATTTCATTTAGATCGTAAGAAGCCTCGTTAGGAACCGTAGGTTACCTCCTCCCAGAGATTCCCGATCATCCGATAGAGACATCTTAATTTAGTTGTAATTATAGTTTCGTGTGATGTTTGTGATTAAATTTTGAGTTGTTTTATATTTTGAATGTTGTGGGGGTGAATTTTATCTTGGTTGATTTTAGTTTTAGTTTTGGTTATCCTGATAGTTTTAGCTTTTAGGGCGACATCATTGTTTATCATGCAAGTTTACAGGTATAAAAGCACAGTGTACAAGAAAGACAATGCTGAAAACTTTAAAATCGTACCTAGCGAGTCTTCTCGTTCCACCACCTGAAACTCAAAAGGCATGTTAAGACAGTTTATATAGAGGCAAAAAAAAGTAAGGATTTGGTAGTTTTCCTAACCCTATGTCATAGCTTGGTGGGTCCTTAGGAGTTTAATTAAGGATGATTTTGTTAAGCAAAACATAATAAGTTTAGTAGATATCTGAGGTATCCAACATATCTAGAGAAAGAAGCAGGTCTATGCTACTCTCTCGCTGCCTGGTGGAAAATCCCGAGTTCTTTTAAACTTATTATGTTGCTTAACAATTCATCCTACAAAACATCCTAATGCTCAATGAACATTGATGTCTCGATTATCCTTAAGAGTAAGGTAATTATCATCTGTTATTTAATTTTGAAAATTATGTGGGTGAAGACCCTTAAAGAGGCAAGTTGGTGTTAATGAAACACTTAACCAAATTTTGGTCCTAATTGGGCTTGTAGTGTTTGAAAAATTTTTTAATTTGAAATAATGTTTACTTTTCTAATTCTTATTTAAATGAAATAGATTTAGCATAAGCCACTACTAAGCCCTTAAGGCCTACGTGAGTGTCTTAATTAGCTTTTAAAAGATTAAGCTTTAGGTGGTCATAATTCATGATTTGAATTTTATTTAAAAATCAAAATAGGGGCATTAATTTGATGAGTCATAATTCATGATTTGAATTTTACCCCAAAATCATACCCCTAAATCTAGGATCATTTAATTTTAATAAACTTCCAAATTTTAATAATTTAGAAATTTATTAATTTATCTTTCAATTGGGAAAGTGAGGTTGGTTTCTACCAATTAACCCCTTATGTTTCAAACAACAAAATTAAGATTAGAGATTACCCTTTTCCCTCTTTAAATTAAGCATAAATGTTAATTGAGGCTAAATTTCTAAAATTACACTGTTGCCCCTAAGGCTCCAACACTTCATAATTTATCAAATTCAATTCAAATAACTTTGAAATTTTTATCCTACCTCATTCATGGGTCAATTAAGAAATTAGAGGAGAAAATGTAACTTTTCAAAATTTAATTTATTTTATATAATTATTTTTATGCAAAAATAGGATTTTTCAAAGAAAATTTCTTACTTTGCCATGGTAAATCCTAATCCCTTGAAATTTTTATTGGAGGTAGACATTGACTAGAGAAGCCTTTGGACCAAATTGCATGATTTTTGTAATTTTATTTGAATTTTAAGAATTATTTTAAGTTTTGGGGTATTTATTAGATATAAAATATTTCAAATGGGAAAAATTATGTTTTGTATTTTTGAAAAGTCCTCCAAAAGTCAGAGAACTCAAAGGAGAAGATTTTATTTTAAATAGAATTTTATTTTTAGAAAATACCCCTGATCACAGCGAGCTCAAAAAATAAGTTTTTTATAATTTTTTTAGTTATATTTTGATTTTAAAAAATCATTTAAGTGCAAAAAAAGATATTCAACTTGAAAAATCAATTTAGGCCATCAAATGGACTCAAAATGCTTTGAAATGTTTTTGGGGAGCTTTTTAGATCTTAAATAATAGTGGAGGTCAAAAATCAAGTCATTTTGTTGTTTGTATTTTCCAAAATTAATTATCTAAGTGATTTAGGGTTTGTGAAGATTAGGTGTATTTTGAATAACTTAACTTATGAGAAATTTTTCCAAGGGTTATCTGGTCATCATAAACCTTACAAAATCTTCTTGGATTTTTTTCAGCAACATGCTGATTTCCATGATTATTTTAAGAAAATAATGGACATAAACTTGAAAAATGTGATTCTCTGTCTAGGGACCTCCTCTGACTTTGGAAAAATCAGAGAATTTTTCCCTTAATAGAGGCTACAACATGCCAAAAATTCAAGCTATGGTGATAAGTCTACATGCATGGAGAATCAAAAGATTCAAATCAGTGTTTAATTAATTAAAACTAAAATATGCATCACATGGACTTAAAATTATTTCAACATTATTCTCCTTTGTTCACTGAGCAAGAATGTACTTTTTTTATTTTTGTGATTTTTCTACACCAAGATATAAATTTTTTAAGTTAGGGGTATTTAAATAAATAAGAAAAATCTCTATTTATCTATCTAAACAGCGCGGTACCATGTAGATCCTAGGCAGCTCCGAACTCCACGCGGTGCACTCACATTTGTCGTCGTCATCCACCTTAGTACTGACTCGGCCCGCGGTTTATGTTCTGAAGCGTTGTCCAGCTTGATCTCCTCCATCCATTCGATACACGCTTGATCAAACAGCTCCCTGTCATCGTCCCCGATAGAGTGATCCCGAGACCGTCCACACTAAAGCCTTAAGATCTCAAACTAGACTCAACCAAATCAGTTTGGGTTTGATCCTAAGGACTCGTATAAGTGAGAAGAACACATCCATACGGTAATCATGCAATTAAATTAAGTCTAATTAAATGGAGAATCAAAATGGGCTCGGGAGGAAGAGAAGTTTTAAACCTTTGCTCTAAGAAGTGAAGCATTGATTAGAGAGTCTCGGCATGTTTGTTGTGATCCAAAGAGGCTAAGGATTGAGTCTCTGGTCTTGGTGTGAGGCCTATATATGATTTCAATCACGGCCGGACTTGGGTGTTGGTCTAGAACTATGGTAGAGGCTCTGTGAGAGGGGAATTTGATGGGGCTTTAGCTCCTTTCACTGTTGTGAAGGTGTGGGTGAGTTTAATTTAAGTTTGGTGGAGATTAGAGGTGTGGAGAGTTTTCTCCTATCTCCGACAAGGTTTTAAGCTAAAAATTTGGGCTTCGACAAGGGAATTCAGGGCAATGTGGTGGTTGGGTTGCACTGAGGAGGTCTCAAAGAGGCTTTAGGATCAATTTGAGGAAGTCTCTTAGATTAATTTTCAGCTCTCCCTCCATGTACATGGAGGGAAGCATTTTATAAAAATGGCCTTAGGCTTGCTGTCATGGCCAATTGGGGGTGGAATGTGTTGCCTAGGTGGAGGGCAGAGAGGCTCTAAGCTTCAATTTGGATGATGTGGCCTCTAGGTTTTATTTGGGTTTATTCCCATGGGGGTGGCTCTTGGTTTGGCCATTTTCTGGCTAGTAGGCTAGTCGGCCGGCTAGGGGGAGGTGGCTAGGACCTCAGGGAACCCAGGAGAATATGTCACTACAATTAAATGATTTTAGGCTTTGTTTTGGCAGAAATAACTAAAGCTTAAGCAAATATGGCATTAAATCCATTGATTTAGGATACCTTTGTTTCATGGCTTAGTTTAGGTGGTTTTAAGAGGTTTATGCTAGTCACTAGGGTCCAATTCATGGCTGAGGTGGAGTTAATTTGATGACTTTGGGGCAGTTAGGCTATCTTTAATGCACAGGTCCAATGTGGGTTCAAGTGATCAAAGTTTGAGTTTGGGCTAAATTATCCATGTCAATTGACCCAGTTAATTGATCAACAATGTGTAGATGATTGTCATGAAGATTTTTGGTGAAGGGTTGAAGTGATTTTGAGTTCAATTGGTAGGTCAATTTGAAGGATTTTTGGAATTTAGCCAATTTGGGCATGTTGGGTTAGACATGGGTCTTGCTTGGGCTAGCCTTGGGATAAGTCGAAATTTAATGGTCCACATGATCAAGGGAGATGTTGTGAAGATTTTTGATGAAGGGATGGAGTAGAAATTTTGGGGTTAAGGCTATCAATTTGGTGAAGTTTAGAGACATGACTCATTTGAGGCAAAATTGAGGATTTTGGACTTAGGTTGAAATCAAATGAATTTGAGGCCTCAACAAGGCCAATTTAAGGTCATGTTTGATGTATGGGGATGTTATGTAGGTTTTTCAACAAAAGTGTGGCCAATTGAGTGGACTATGGGTTCAATTTAGTGGAACCAAGTCATAGGGCCAAAATTGGGTTTTGATCTAAGTCAAAATTGGGCTCAAAGCATGGGTCAATTGAGCTTACATTTGGTTTTTTTTGGTCATATTGAAGGTGGATTTGAGTTTGGGATTGAAATTTGGGGAGATTGAGATCAAATTGATGGACATTTGGAGTGATTTGGGAAAAATATGGGCCTTTAAAGGGTAATTTAGGATTTTTAATAAAAGATGGTTAAACTAGCCAAATTGGGTCATGTGATAGTTGAGAAAAATGAAATTAGGAATATTTGGGAGGTTTTGGGAATTTTGGGATTTTTGGTTATTTTTGGAATTTGTGGCTAAAGAGGGGTATTTTGATAGTTTGGCCAATTTTGGTGATTTTAGGTAGTTTGGGAGTTCTAGGTATTTGAAATGATTTATGTGTCAAGTTCGGTATTTTGGCTAGATTTGTGTTCCTAAAGGCATCTAGGTAATTTGGGGGAATTTAGGGGCAAAAGGTTAGGTTGGGTGTCTTGGTAGAGTTGACGTACCAACCACTATCAATAAGTCATGGACCAATGGAAACTCCATTTTGGGTCCTCTATGTAGTGGTTTTAGCCAAAGCCTAGCTCAGGGCTAATGGGTTTAGGGGACCACCTACAGGAGCCTCCCAAAAGTATCAAGGGAATAGAGCCTAGAAATTCTGGGTTTAGGGTAGTGAGTGATTGTAAGAGGGTGCCTTAGCCCTAGACCAACACCAGGGTCAATCCTAAGGTCTATCAGTCCTAAGGGTGACTCATCTTGAGTTTCCCCCATAGTGACCCCACCTACTAAATGCTAGAGGTTAAACCAATATGTGGAACTCCATGTTGAGTAAAGAGGAGTGTAGAATTTCTAATGGTGAGGGTTCCATGTCTAGTTTTTGAAGAATAGTCAATAGGAAAGTCCTATGGCTAGTCCTTAGGCTACTAAAGAGAAAAAACTAAACCTCAACCAAAAGTGAGGTCAACAATGGTGCACTTAACTTTGAATTGGAAAAGTTGACTCTCCTCAGATTTGTAATTTTCTAGAGTCCCCTTCCAAGAGTCAAATATGAAATAATCTTGTCCTGTTCTGTCTTAGTCGGACTATAGTTTGCATAAAAACATAAAGTATCAGGCAGTAAATGGTAGAACATATTGATTACCTCCAGTGAAAAATGTGCAAATTTCCTCTGACCATGACTTGATCCTCTTCCGCCTCAGGAAGGTTTGCATAAAGCTTACGTACTACAGATATCATAGCCACAACAGAAAAACAACAAAATCGTTCCCATTGTTGGTGAACGATCAAATCTTCCACGGATCCACCTGAATTTTTAAAACACCTCTCAGGAATTAATTTTTGTGACTGTAGAGCGTCGATATATCTGTCCTGAGCATTTGAACTCACAAACTTGCTCGAATCAAAGTGGGTCTTTCCCTTACTTCTCTTCATTCTTGGGGCCATTCTACAAATTTCACAAAATTCCACAATAACTTCAAAAGTCAAGTATAATCTACTAAACTTAACTCCTATAAGCATAAACTACACTTTCTATGCAATTTCTATAGATTTTTCTTCACTTTTCACCATGAATAGAGTTTTTTAAGTTTTTCCAAATGTACTCAAAATTCATGGTGAAAATCCAAAATTTCTACATAGATGTGAAGCTATGACCTTAAGAAATCCAAATCTAGCAAACTTGGCTCAAATCCACCAAGAAATCTCCATGAAAAGATTTTCCCTAACTTCAAAATCGCGAACTTGAGAGGAAGAAGACGACGACAGAAGTAAAAATGGCAATTTTCAGGGTTATTTTTCACCTTTAATCGTTTGTGAACCAGTTTTCGTGAACCAGCACTTAAGCGCAGATAAGTGGTGCTTAGGCACCTAACTCTCAGGTTACATCACTCTTAAATGATAGAATGTGGCGCTTAGGCGCCAGTGCACGATTTTTGATAATTTTAAACCTAAGTAAAATGCACTATTAGCCAAAGTATACCACCTCTAAATGGTCTTACAACACTTGAATGATTATTTTCCTCTCCTTTAACTCTCTTCTCTCTCAAAATTCTTGAATATAACTAATTCCATTCAAAGCTAAAATAACATAAATTTTCACACAAACAAACACATATATTCATTTGCGAACTTCTATTAACAACATTCAACAAATAATTCTCATTCCAAAGAGTCTCGGATGAGAAAATTTTCCGAAATACAAACACTAAACAAACATACATAGTTAACACATAAAAGACATAAATAATAAAAATAAGATTTAACACTACCACATAAAAACAACGACTCCTAACAAACAAACTCTAACACTGAACTTCATTCCATTCTTCATTTTTTGGAACAAATTTTTGTCTTTCATTAGTCTCTCCTTGGGCTTTCGGAATATAGAGTTGATAAAACAGACGATGGTGACGAGCTCTTATACAATCTTCTGCAATCTATTTCTGCTTAAGATATATCGACTTATCTGCTCCTTTTATATAACTAGTATGGCTAAATTGCATTTTTAAATGCCATCCAATATGCTCTAGATGTGCATTAACTCCATTTACCTTTGTCTCAAGTAAAGCCACGCTCATCTCAATTTTGTTGATCTTTTACGCTAGTTCTTCAATACTAACGGTTAAGAAACCGTTATACATCTCTTGTGCATTTTGACTAAAGAATTTCTTCCTCATGACCTCTTCTTTTTTCTTTTTAATCCATCTCTTATGAAGACATTTCTCAAAACCTTTCTTTCTCTTAGGCTTTTAGGGCTAAAAATGATTCTTGGGTGAATTTCCATCATAAAACCCTTCTATTTATAGGCATAAATCCTTCAAATAACTTCAAGGAACGTCCTAAAATTGCCATGGAATGCTTAAGTTAACTAATTGGTGGTTAAAGCTTCTAGAAATTGAATTTTGCACATGGTTTTTAACATCCACGCTTAAGCGTCAGTGCTCAATTTTGCATCAGCCAACTTAACATCCAAATACTTATTCTAGCATATCTAGATCACTAATTCTTAAAATCAATGCTAACACATAATAGTCTCACAAATACTACCCCAAATTTCCTTAATCAAACACAAATAACATTGAAAACAAAAACAAAATGATAACTATGGGTTGCTTCCCACAAAGCGCTTGGTTTTACGTCGTCAGCCCGACGTAACCAGTGCTTATTCTGGTTGACCCAACATCATTCAATCATTAAATTTACATTGATCCCCTACCAAATAAGGTTTTAGTCTTTGACCATTCACTTTAAATACATTCTCAATTTTAGGATTTTTGATATCCACAGCTCCACAAGGACAAACTTTCATCACAACAAATGGGTTTATCCACCTGGACCCATCCACCTGGACTTAAGTTTGCCTGTAAATAATCTTAACCTTGCATTATATAGCAAAACTTATTGCCCTGGCTGAAAATTTTTTGTAAGAATCCTTCGATCATGCCACATTCCATCTTTTCTTTGTAAATCTTATCACTCTCATAAGACTCATTTCTTATCTCTTCAATCTCATTTAATTGTAATAATCTTTTCTTACCAGCATCTTTCAAATTATAATTGAACTCTTTAATCGCCCAAATATGCTTTATGTTCAAGTTCAACTGGTAAATGACAAGCTTTCTCAAATATTAGCCTGTATGGGTACATTCCTATAGGAGTTCTGTATGCAGTCTTATAAGCCCACAAAGCATAGTCAAGTTTGACTGACTTATCCATTTTTGTTGGATTCACAATTTTTTTCATAATTCTTTTAACTTTCTGATTGGATAATTCAGCTTAACCACTTGTCTGAGGATGATAGGCAATAGCAATTCTATGGTTTATATGATATTTCTTTAATAATTTCTCCATTATGGCATTTCTAAAATGACTTTCCCATCAGTTATGATAACTCTCGACATTTCATATCTATAAAGTATGTTCGTTTTCAAAAATTCTAAAACGTTGAGCATCACATTGAGGTAAAGCAATAGCTTCTATCAATTTAGATACATAATCTACTGATAATAGTATAAATAAATTTCCAAAATATGGTATAAATAGTCCCGTGAAATCTAATTCCCAAACATCAAATATTTCAACTTCTAGCATATAATTGAGAGGCTTCTCGTTTCTCCTAGAAATTTTGCCTACCCGCTGACATCTATCACAAGTTTTGATATAAACATTAACATCTCTAAAGATTGTATGCCAATAAAATCCATATTGTAAAATTTTGTATGTTGTTTCATCAATACCAAAATGTCCTCTAAAATTAGAATTATGACATTTTTGGATAATTTCATAAGTTTCTTCTAAAGGTACACATCTTTGAATAATCAGATCCTTTCCTTATTTATATGGAAATGGGTCATCCCAAAAATAAGTCTTAGCTTGAGATATAAATTTCCTCTTCTGTTGGTATGTCATTCCATAGGGTATAATATCACTTACTAGAAAGTTCACAATTTCGGCATACCACGGAACACGCCACTCATTAATATTGAACAGGTTTTCATCTAGAATTGTTCATCAATTTCTTTTTCAAAATAGAGTAGTTTTTCTAACTCAAGTCTCGATAAATGATCAGCAATTTGATTTTCAGTCCCCTTCTAATCTACTATTTCAAAGTCAAATTCTTACAAAGAAGAATCCATCTTATAAGTCTTTGTTTAGCATCCTTCTTTTTCATTAAGTACTTAATAGCAAATGATCTGTATGCACTACGCAATCAGTTCTAATTAAATATGATCTAAATTTATCTCAAAGGCATGTACTATTTTTAATAACTCTTTTTCAGTTTTTGTATATTTAATTTGAGTTTCATTAAGAGTTTTACTAGTATAGTAAATTACTTTGAAAATTTTATCCAATCTTTGTCCTAAAACAGCTCCAATAGCATAATCACTAGCATTATAGATCAGTTCAAAAGGTTTTCCCCAATCTGGTGAAACTACAATTGGTGCAGTGACTAAATTTTATGTTAATAACTCAAAAGCTTTTAGGCACTCTTCATCAAAATTGAAAATTGCATCTTTCTCCAATAAATGGCATAAAGGCTTAGCAATTTTTGAAAATTAGTTAATATATCATTTGTAGAATCCAACATGTCCAAAAAAACTCTTAATTTCCCTTACATTTATTAGATAAGGTAAATTGGCGATCACTTGAATTTTAGCAGGATCTACTTCCATACAATTTTCTAATATTTGATGTCTTAATATAATTCCTTATACTACCATAAATTGACATTTTTCTCAATTAAGGACTAAATTTGTTTCTTCCTATCGCTTAAGAACTTTTGATAAATGTTTTAAGCATGAGTCAAATGAAGTTCCAAACACTAAAAAATCATCCATAAACACTTCAATCCCTTTTTCAATTAAATCACAAAAAATTGTCATCATACATCTTTGAAATGTAGCAGGGGCATTCTTCTAAAAGCAAATATACCATAAGGACTGGTAAACATTATTTTCTCTTGATCCTCAAGAGTTATTTGTATTTGGTGATAACTAGTGTATCCATCCAGAAATAAAAGTATTTATGCCGAGCTATTCTATCCAACATTTGATCTAGAAAGGATAGTGGAAAATGATCTTTCCTTGTGGCGAGATTTAATTTTCTATAATAATTGCATATTCGCTACCCTGTGACTTGTCTAGTAGGTATTATATCATTATGTTCATTCACAATCACAGTTACTTCTCCATTCTTAGGAACACAGTGAATTGGACTAACCCATGCACTATCTGAAATAGGGTAGATAATTCCAGCATCTATCAGCTTTAAAATTTCTTTCTTTACAACTTCTTTCATAACAAGATTCAATCTCCTTTGAGGATCAAATCTTCCATATGAATTCAATACATACAAATTGAATGACTGATTCTTTTAATATCAGCACTTGTCCATCTAAAGGCATTCTTAAAAATTTTCAAAATTTTTATAAATCTTTCTTCTTCTTCCATCGTTAACATTGAGAAAATTATAATGAGTAAAGTAGAGGAATCACCTAAAAAGGCATATTTTAAATGATTAGGAAGAAATTTCAACTCAAGTTCTGGAGGTTTTTCTATTGATAGACAAAATAATTTATCTTTTTCTATCGTATCCAAAATTTTGAAATTTTCTCGAACATAGTTTGAATCTTCCTTAAAAAGATCTTCACATTGATCTAATTCCTCTTCTCTCTTGTGTTCCAAATCTTTTACTTTATATTTTTCTTCATAATTAGTTTTGAAATTGCATTCACTTAAATATCTTATAACATCCATTCAATAGCATTTATGGTCATATTTACCTTTTGCAAAATATTTCATTGATCTTGAAATGTTAAAAGTAACAGTTTGATCATTGACGCTCATAGTTAATTCCCGTTTCTGCAAATCTAACTTTTCTCTTCCTATGGTTAGGAAAGGTATCCCCAAAATGATAGGTATCTCTTTATCTTCCTCCATATCTAGCATAATGAAATCAACAGGAAAGATAAATATATCCACTTATAGTAGTAAGGGTTATTTCTCCTAATCGCAATCCCTTAAATATTGATAATGTCATAAGGTTAATGCTTGCACCTAAATCACATAAAAATTTCCTATAAAATCTGTCTCCTATTGCACATAGAATTGTAAAACTACTAGAATCTTTAAGCTTTTCAGGAAGCTTTTTTTTTAATTATAGCACTACACTCCTCACTAAGTGTAACAGTCTCATTATCTTCAAACTTTTTTTTTAACTTTTGAGAATATCCTTCATAAACTTTCATAGCTTGACATTTGTTCTAAAGCTTCAGCAAATGGAATATTAATTGTAAGCTTCTTAAAATTACCAAAAATTTTGAAATTTTGCTTATCGAACTTCTGTTGATGAAGTCTCTGAGGAAATGGAGGTGGTGGTTTTTCCAAAGTAATTTTCAGTGGAGAAATAGGTCTTTCAAAATATTTTGGAGCGTCCTCTTTTGAGTCTTCAATTTCTTCTCTCTCTACTTCAATTTCTTTTTTACCCTACCTTCTAACTCTCTTACACTTCTAAGTTGAATGGATTTTACTTGCTCTTTATTCTAGTCTTTTGGATTTATTCCAGTATTACTAGGAAGTGTTCCTTGGGATTTATTACTTAATGAATTTTCAATTTTTCCAAGTTGATTCTCAATATTTCTAATTGTAGCTCCTTGACTTTGTAACTGATTTTCTATTTGTAACACCACTTCTTCTATAGACAACTTCATCTCCTTAAATTGTGGATTACTATTGAAACCTGGAGGATGAGTAGACTTACAATTGTTATTCCTTCGGTTATTCCAGTTTCTCATTGGGTTTACTTGATTGTTCCCTCATTACTGATTATTAGCATCCGTAGTATTATTCCAATTAAAGTTGGGATGGTTCTTCCAACTTGGGTTATAATAATTTGAATATGGGTTATTCTGCTTGTTATTTATGAAATTCAAAGTTTCTAATGATGCTTGAGAATCTACCATTTGGCCTAACGAATTCTCTTCAATCATAGAAATTGGTTGAGAAAAATTCATTTCAAATTGGTCTAACTTCCTTAAAATTGCGGCAACTTGATTTGCTAACATAGTAAATGCATCAGATTCATGAATATTGGCTACTTTCTTAGGATTTACCCTCTTGGAAGGCCATTAAAAATTATTGGTAGCCATTTCTTCAATTTTGCATAAGC
>NEWO01000945.1:99875-150978 GCA_003013225.1 Phalaenopsis aphrodite
TGTGTGTGTGTGTGTGTGTGTGTGTGTGTGTGTGTGTGTGTGTGTAAATTAAATGCATTTCCAAAGCGGGCGACGAGATTTCGATTTTTGCGACCGACAGCTTCCAACGGGCAACTCCTTAACTAAAATTGTGCTAACAGAAGTAATTACCCCAATGGATAACCTGTCATACCACCTGAGAGATGATTCCCTCAGCATGGTGAAGAAAATATATCACTTCATCGTGCTAGTAATCTTTAACAGACAATGTGATGTTTTTGTTCTAATCAGACCGATCCTTAAAGGAGTCGAGTTAAGGAGCCTTTTATTTCTCTAAAGGTTTGAGGGTTTAAATCTATCACAATAACTCATTTTATGGCTGATGGGGAGGCCTTCATGCTCCTAAATTGATGCATGTTCATCGGCGTTGACCCATGATTGTCCTAATTCTATGAGTTTGCAAATCTCTCTTCCTCACTATCCCTCTGCAGCCTAGTGTGCCATGTTCTTCCTCTTGGTGGTGTTGCACTCATAAAACTTGTTCTCTTCTTCCAAGAACTATTTAGGTTAACTCGATCATCTAACCCAACATACGGGCTCTTAGTTCTTGAATCTATTGTTGGACAAACTCTCGTGTGCAGTTCATATTTCTTATAGCTCTTAGATGATTTTCTTCTACATGTTATGCTCTTCTTCTTTTTTATTTTTTTTAGCATGCTCCATGATCACTGTACCTTTTAGGATATTGAATCTAAGATTGTCCTATGAAGCACACCTAAGGAATAGAGCACAAAAGGTGAGAGAGAGTGTGTGTGTGTGAGTGAGTGATTAAAAATTAGACTAGATTAACTAAAGCAATTCATTAGCCCTTTAATGTGGAAATAACCTCCTATTTATAGACTTAAAGGGTACAAAGTGTAAAAGTACTTGATTTTCCCTGCTTGAATAAATATTTCACTAGATATTTTGTTTATAAATAAATCTATTAATAAAAAAATAAATAGAAAAATAAGTAAATGATCTTTTGCTTGTCAACCTCATCAATTGACCTTCTTCGATCAGTGGCCCTTGAGTTGGCCAAATTGAGTGGGTTGGCTTAGAAGAGTCAAGGGAGATGTCTGAATATGCTATGTTTGTCACTCATTCAATCCCACATAATATAATTGCTCAGCTTGCTTTCAGTCAGCCTACCTGAAGGACTTTGGTCAGCTTGACAAGGTCATGCAGTTGACCTATTTGGTTTCAGTTGGTCAACCATGAGGGTCTCTTAGTCACTGGACCTCATATAGTTGGCTCCTTTGTTTTTACTATTAATTGTTGGCCCCTTAAGCAGTATTCCTATTTCCATGATAAGACTAGGCTATCAAATAGAGCATGCATTACAATACTTCGTAGCCTCACCCCTTTATCAACAAATTCACTAGGAAAATTTGTGCTAATGTCATTTTATGCACTTGAATAATCTTGGTGACCCTTGAGTTTCCCTTTAATATGATTTAAAGTGTTATTTTGGGGAGTCTAGTAGATCCCTTTCGCTGATTGGATATATTTTGATCTTCGTTCTGAGGGGATTTTGTTTGGTAAGTTTTGTATACATTTATAGGGGGTCATGATTAGGCATTGGATTATGTGGGCTCATGTTGATGTGATATTTGATTTCTAGAGGGTCATCGTTGACCATGCTTGTTTTTCAATCCACAAGATCTCTTCAAGGTTTGTGTTGACATATTTTTGGTGTACATACATACATACATAAATATATATATACATATATGGATATATATATATATATATATATATATATATATATATATATATATATATATATATATATATATATATATATATATATATATATATATANTATATATGTATATATGTATATATGTATATATGTATATCTGTATATCTGTATATCACAAAATTGTTTTGTATTTATATATTTAACCCCCAAAGTTTTCACTTATAGCACATTAGTCTATTAAACCTATGCATGAAAACATGTATTTCACTTTTAAAAATATAGTGATTGCGGAGTTCTTTATTGTTATGTTAATGATTTAAGTGGCAAGCATCTTAATATAGATTTTTAGGTGTTAGATATATAAAAATATATGAATTGTGTATTAAGCATGTAAATGCAATTATTTTGTGAGTATAAATTTACTTGTGTGTTAATTAATTTTAAATGGCAGCTAAATTATTTTTTTTTTCAATTAAGAAATAGTTTTTATTTTGATTCAAATGTTTAAGGTATGAAAAACTTTCATATATATCAAATAAAACACATGTAATCTGTGCTAAAATATTAAAATTGTACAAAAAAATATTACTGAAAAAAGGCAAATTATTAAAAAATTTTATGTTCTTTTTTTAGTTGATTAATTTAGATTTAGGCTTATGTTTATGTTTAGATTTCAGGTTTAATGTTTAAATTTTAGTTTTTTGTTTCAGTTTTAGTTTAAGTTTAATTTAATCTTAAGTGTTGTTATGTTTAATCTTGCATATGTTATGAATTGAGTTTTATCCATACTATAGTTTTAGTTTAGTAAGGTTATGTTGTAGATTTAGTTTTGGTTATGTCATACTTTAATTCATGTTTAGATTATGAATTAGGTTCATGTTAGACTTAGTTATGTTTTTAAGAAAACTTGGCCATTGCTCTTAGGTTGCAGTTGAGGTTTGATTTGGATCTTTATTTAGTCTTAGGTTTAGCTTTATACTGCTTTATTATAACTATATTTAAGTTTCAAATTTTAATCTACCTTTTGTTTAGTCTTGACTTTAGCATAGTTTAGGATTTATGTTTAACTTTGAATTTTATCTAGAATTCCAATTTAGTTTTTTTTCGTTTTATATTTATTTTAAGTTCAATTTCATAGTACAATTCAAGTTGAAATAAAATTTAGTTTTATTTGCATCGATTTAGAAGATTTTGATGGTTCGTTTGGTGGTCTACTAGGTCAAGTCTAGTACTCTAGCCTAGGTTAGGTCATGCATGGTTTTAATGACCTACAAACTTGATGATTTCATTTAGAACCAAGGCAATGAGCAAGAATGATTTGGTTTTTTAGTAGGTCGACAGGCTCAATATTTATTTATCAAGGCAAGTGGGCTAAGCTAACCAAGAAAATTTGAAGTGGAATCAAGGGCTTTTCAGAAAGCTTTGTTGGGTTTGAATCGCATTCCATGGATCAAAGACCTTAAGGGTAATCGATGTGTACCCTGGGTACTAAAGGGGTTTATGACTCTTACTTTTTAATGACCTAGCTATGGTTAACATAACTTCAATTGAATGATTTAAGGACCAAATCGTATTCATATAGAACCAAAGCTGGGAGAGGTTTGTTTAGATATAAGTTTTGGTTTAGCCATAACTACTCCTTTAGGGAAGTCTTTTCCAAGTACTTCCAGGAACTAGGAAATGAAGGATAAGTCAACCTCATAAAAAATAAGTTCAATACTAATGTATAACAAAACTTATCTATAAACAAGGATGCTCAATGCATGAAAAGGGGATAAATTCCAGTGTATTGAAAAGGAGCATATATTTCTCAAATTATTTCTCTATTCTCTGTAGTAAAAACTCCTTTCTTTTTCCTAACTCGTCATCTATGTGGAATTACATGGATAAATCAGAGTTTAATATTGTGTTGTACTCACTCGATGTAGAAGATCATTGTATTGCATTCTTGAAATACTTTTAGATCGTGGTTTTGTGGTTTGGGGCTTTACCTTGCATGAATGTAAGCCCTAAAGTTGGTTTATAGGCCAAACCATGTATAAATCTTTTGTGCATTGTCTTCTTATTTTTGTTTTTTTGCACTTATGGTAATGATCTTCACTTGCTATTTTATTTTCTACATATACTTGCACTTTAATGCCATATCATAATAAATTAAATTTGAATTTAAAATATGATGTAAATAATTTCTATATTACCCAATTCAAACCTCCCTTATGGATGATATTGTCACTCCTTAACAAAGGCGGACCCATGAAGGGTCCAGGGGACAAAATGCCACCCCCCACCCACCCAAACAAAAATTTTATCTCTTTCGAAATATCACTTTGTCCTTTGTTGCCCTAGTCTTGTCTCTCACGTTGGCTATAGGAGGCCAGTTTGCTCAGGATACATATATATATATATATATATATATATATATATATATATATATATATATATATATATATATATATATTTTTATATAGGATGATGGAGTGTAGCTGCTGCTGCTTGTTGGTGGTTGTAGTGTTCTTTACTGTTTATGCTTTTTCTTTTTTTGAATTTATTGTAGTTGTTTTTGTGGTAGTTGTTATTTCTCATGTTTTTATATGGGATTGTTTCTCTTAGCTTCTTTTTTTCGAGTTATNATATATATATATATATATATATATATATATATATATATATATATATATATATATATATATATATATATATATATATATATATATATATCATGATTACAACAAGTCCTTTAACTATAAGATTTGTTTCAGCCAAACTTGGGTCTATATATCACGATTAAAACAGGTCCTCTAACAATTAGATTTGTTTGAGGAAAAAAATACTTTGATTAACAAAAAAATCACGAACAATAAATTGAGCTAGTTTGAGATTTATTAGAATTTTGTCAAATTATTCTACTTCAAATTAAAACTTTTTATGATCAATATCTCTAATTAATATTCCGTATGATTTTCATTTATTTATTTATTTATTTATTTATTTTGCATCTCTCTAATCAAACGACATTACACTAAGTTTAAATTAACCAAATTGAATATTCTTGATACTTGGTTGTGTATTTAACCTCTCGTCCATTATCAAAGGTTCACGTGTTTAAGGCTAGTTATAATTTTCTCACTAAATTAAGTTTTTGTGGTTTGTATAAGCAATTTTTTTGGGCCATTTATGTACATACCACCCCTTTCCTATGTATTTAGGTATCTAATACTTAAAATTTTTCATTTTAACATTGATATCACCAAAATAATTCATAACACATATAAAATGTCATTATTTTAACTTTTAGAAAGTTATGTAGAAAATGAGTTACAATGATAAAAATTGAAGTTTAGATATTAGAGACGTGGAGAAATAGGAATTGATATGCCACTCACAAATTTCATCATCTGACATGAATCTAGAGATAATTTTTTAAACAAGAAGTATTCAGATTTCAATGATAAGTCATCCAAAACTCATATTTTAGTAAACTTATGTTCAAACTGATCGGCTTGATGAGATGTGTATAATGATATCAAAGTTAGTCCAATTCAAGTTAAATTAATCCTAAATTAAGTCATTAAACCATTCTTAGAAGATTTTTAGACACATTTTAATGGTCAAACACATGTCAAATCTAACGAGTTTATGATCAAATTGAGCGTCTCGACAAGAAAAATTCAACAAGCCCAAGATTGCTCAATTCCTACATCGTTAAGTCATCAAAATGTCCATCAAATGACGTATGATTGAAGGAAGCTCTCCGAATTGTCCGATCAAAAGGTTCATATTGCTGCATTAATTGCACCTAGAACACCAAATATAGTCATGTCTTTATCATGAAAGGGAGATTGATGCTTGAAAGAGAACTTGAGGCTTTGAGAACGAGCTGAAGTCCAGCACCATCTTTATCATCGTCGCTCGCCGCTAATAGTCTTCAACCACTGTCGATCATCATTGACCACCGTTGTTTGTCGTCGAACACAATCGACCTCTGTCAACCGCCACCGATTGTTCTCGACAACCACCAACCATCGTCGAGCACTATTGTCTTCATTAACCACCACAGACCATCGTTGACCACCACTAACCATCGTTGATCACCATCAATCATCATCGACCACCATCGACCAGACTCCATCAGTTAACATTGTAACTTGGAAAATCTTTCAACATTTTCCCATTTGTGAGACAAGAATTCTGTAATCATCAATCTATAGTGAATTTTTATAACTAGGTCATACCCCGTGTTTTTTTCTCTTTACGAGATTTTCGACATAAAAACTTCTTGTGTCACTACTGGTTATTTTTCTCTTACATGAGCATGTGTTGAACTTTCTTGCAACTCTAAAACAATAATCCATTACTCTACCGCCGTGAATTTTTTGGCATGCATCAGTTTGGTGTTGTATATGGAAAATAAAGTATGGTTTGAGATTCTCTTCAACTCTGAGATGTTGATTCCCTGCTTCATTTCCCAAATATGTGTATCACCCAACTAGTGAAGGAATCGTCTTTGCATCTTGAAGATCATCCCTGGAGCATTCTTTGTTGTGAAGGGCAACCTTCACCGCAGTTTCAAATGGTCATTCACGTCAAAGCCCCGGGCACGATTGTAGTGAAGTTGTTTTCAATCCTTTTCAAACACAAATTATTTCACAATGTCTTCCAGGTTGAGAGGCAACCTTCACTGCAGTCTCGAAAGGTTGTTCATGTTAACGTCCCGGCACGACTTTAGTGTGGAAGTCATCATACATTTCATTCAAACTACAAGTCTATGAGAGCGCTCCTGGACTCGGGGTCAATCTTCACCACAAATAATGCTTCCTCAGCTTCATCGTACTAGCATTCTTCTTCAATTACATCAAGAAGCTGATCTCTTCAAGGCCCGATACATTGGTTTTTTTACAACTCACATGAAAAATGCCCCGCTGGGGGCAAATGATTCAAAAGCAGTAATTAACGAATTATTAAGTATTATTCCTGAGTATGACTTCAACGATATTTCCAAGAAACCATATGGTCCATTGCGACCTAAGCTTCATACTCGATGAATTTAGAGCATCTCTATTACCACATTCTAGACTTAATTGATCTCAGGGGGAATTGATTGGACCTTCTCCATTACAGGCTATAGTTGTCAAGCAAAAGCTTCGACAAACAGCCTCAAATAGGTCAAAACTCCTTGGTGGATTTTCTTCAACCTTTTCCATCTAAGGGGTACGGTTGTTCAAAAAATGTTATGACCAACAACTCAGGATAAATCAATAATCCTCAGAGGATTTTGTATGACTTTGTTCGTTACAGCTTAATATCATCAAGCATCTATAGTAATATAACTCAAAACTAGTCTTTCATCGGTAAGGGATTTCTTTTCAACCATGTTCCTAGAAGACAAGCCCAAGTGGCAAGTCTCAATGGGAAGTTAGTAGTGGATAGGCCTCAATAGAAAGACACTACGAGAACAAGTGGTTGATAGGGTCTCCAGAAAAAGATCTCAAAATGCTACAAGCCTCAGAAGACACAAGTACATAAAAAACCTCATACTACTACAAACATTAGAAGGTATCAGATCATTTCAAGATCTTATAAGACATAAGCCCGAGATGGCACGACCTAAAAGGCACGAGCCCCAAAAGGTAGGTGATTCTTAATTTTATAGAAGGTGTGTGCTAACTTTAATTGTAGTATTTTGTATGGTTAAGAAGCCACAGTAGCTTCAGAAGCAACGTCAAAGTCGTATAAAGAAATACATTATCATCTAAAAATGTCACATTAAATGATTAAAAGGTTATAAAGAATAAGAAGAATCGGTTCATAAGCTATAAGAGATCCTACAGAAGCATGTGATTCTTCCCCTCAATGCATAGAGGAAAGACTAGTATTTCTTCATCTCCATTGAAATGCACAATTACAACAAAAAAGAAGATCTCATTGCTTGTATGTTACGTAAGACTGAGACGACTTTCATCTTCATCGAAATGAGAAAAATGATCTCCCTGTTTTCCTACTATGCAAAACGGGGATGACTTTCCTCTTCATCGTGATCAGAAAGTAGATTTGTTGCTTGCGTGCTACGCAAAACGGGGACGAATTTCCTCCTTGCCGCAATGATAAAGAAGATCCTTTTTTTTCTGCTATTGCAGGATAGGGATGATTATTCTCTATGTCGCAACAAAAAAAAAAGATTTTGTTGTTTGCATGTTACACAAGACGAGGATGACTCTCCTCTTCGCTGCAACGAGAAAGAAGATATTGTTGTTTTCTTACTAAGTAGGAAGAGGATGGCTCTTCTCATCATTGCAACGAGAAAAATGATCTTGTTGCTTGCCTCTTACGCTAGGCGTGGATGACTTTTTTCTTCGCAGAAATGAGAAAGAAGATCTCGTTGCTTCTCTACAACACATGAAGGGACGACTTTCCTCTTTGTCGCAATGAAAAAGAAGATCCCATATCTTGCATGCTACACAAGGTGAAAACGAATTTCCTAATCATTTTAATGAGAAATAAGATCTTGTCACGTGCTTGCTACACTAGATGGGGAAGACATTCCTCTACATCGCAACGAGAAAGATGAGGTTTTTTCTTCCCTGTTCTGCAGGACGAATGATGTTCCTCCTCACCGTAACGAGAAAAAATATCTCATTATTTGTCTACTACGTAGGATGGAAACGCCTTTCCTTTTCATCACAATGAAAAAGAAGATTTCATTTTTTGCCTTATATGTAGGACAAAGATGACTTTCCTCATCATCAAATTGAGAAGTAAGATCTCATTGCTTGCCTGTTAGGCAAGACGGGGATGACTTCCCTCTTCGTAGCAACAAGAAAAAAGATCATGTTGTTTGTCTGATGTGCAAGACTGAGACAACTTTCCTCTTCATGGCAATGAGAAAAAATTTTTGTTGCTTGCTTGCTACGTAAAACGGATACGACTTTCTTCTTTACCGCAACAAGAATAAAGATCTTTTGCTTGCATGCAACGCAGAACGGAGACGACTTTATGTTGCACTGAAAAGTGAAAGAAGATCATGCTGCTCGGCTACTGCATAGGTTGGGGTTGACGTTCTTCTCTTACGAAATTCTAAATCACCTGTTAGGCAGGGATGAGGATTCCACATTTTTCTCCTCTCATTAGCTTATTTATAGGTTCAAAAATCCTTTCTTTTTATAAAAAAAAATTAATTTGTGTCATTAAATAGAGAGAAATATTTCATTAAAAAAGTGGGTCTTTCAAATTCACTTACTTTAACTAAAAAAAGAGGAAAAACTAAAACTTTTTTAATATTCCTATTATTTAGATTTTCAAATTCCCTCATTATAAAAAAAATTAAAATTATTTTCATGAATTTTGGCCTTTTAAATTCCTCATTATATTAAAAAAAGAGAAAAAATTGAAATTCTTATTATATAATATTATTTGGCCTTTCAAATTCCTGTATTATAAATAAAAAATAATTATTTTAAAATATGTATATATGTCTACTCAAATCATTTGAGCTCCAAAATATCTTCAAATTCTTCTTTTTCTTGGCTCGGCTCCCTCATCGGCCAGTTGAAAAAATATTACATCAATACTACGCACGTAGAGTAACATGTCTAGCCAATGAAATAACGCCACGACACCCTGCGCAACAGAAAAAAAAACGGCGCAGTAACACCGGGAATATTCCTCATGTGTTATTGTGTATTATTCAAGTGTTATTATGTCCTAGAAATATTCCTGGTGTTATAATAACACAATAACACATCAATAACACACAATAACACATGAATAACACGGAGAAAAATATTCCCCGTGTTACTGTGCCGTTTTTTTCTGTCGGGAATATTCCCCGTGTTATTCAAGTGTTATTGTGTGTTATTCATGTGTAATTGTGTCCTGAGAATATTTTTGGTGTTATAATAACACAATAACACATCAATAACACATGAATAACAAGAAATAACACATGAATAACACGCAATAACACATGAATAACACGGAGAATATTCTCCGTGTTACTGCGATATTTTTTTTTCTATCGCGCGAGATGTCGTGGCGTGATTTTATTGACTACGCACGTTATTTCTCCTCTGACCCGTTGGGCTTCAGTGCCTTCCCAGCTTCCCGCGATGCGGCCTGCCTCCCTTCTAGCTTCGGCCAGCGAAGCGGCCGGCCTCCCATCTATCTTCGGCCAGCCTTACAGGCTTCTGCCTTCCCAACTTCGACTTGTAGGGCCGCTTTCCAGGCCCGTTAAATTTTTTTTTTTTTTTTATTTGTCTTCCATATGAAATGAACCTGCGAGCTTCCTTCAACAAAACCAACAACCAATTGAGCTAAAAATAGCTGTTATAATGTATATAAATTTAAATTACTGTTATTTAAATCTCATAGTAATAACGCGTTAATATATAGACACACACTTATGCCCGTTCAAAAATAGAAAAAGTATTAGATATTTCCGTACCATTAAAATGATTTTGCCCGAATCTTGAGGTAATTTTTTAAATAAGAAACATTCAGACTTCAATTAAAAGTCCTACAGAACTCTAGTTTCAGTAAGCTTACGGTCAAACTGACCAGCTTGATGAGAAAAACCTATTGATACCAAACTTAGTCAAATCCGAGTCAATTCAAGTCCAAAACAAGTCATTAAACACACTTGGAAGATTTTCAGACACATTTGGAAGGTCAAATAGATGCTGAATCTGGCGAGTTCATAGTCAAATCGAGCATCTCGACAAAAAGAATTCAACGAGCCGAAGATTACTCAATTCTGACATTGTTAAGGTACATAAATGTCTATCAAACGTCGCTTGATTAAAAGAAGCTCTCCGAACCGTCCAATCAAAATGGTTCATATTCTTGCATTAATTGCATTCATAACACTATAAATAAAGTTCTACACATCTCATGAGGGGGAGCTTGAGCCTCGAGAGAGAACTTAAAGTTTTGAGAAAGAGCTGAAGTTCAGCAACATCCCTACCATCCTCGATCACCGTCGACAACCGTTATCGAACTCCACCAATTAGACGTCGTCAATCAACATAGTAACCTGGAAAATCTTTGCAACCCTTTCCATTTTTTGGGACAAGGAGTGTCAATAATCATCCAACTATATTGAATTTTTAAAACTGGATCAAGTTCCATGATTTTCTCTATCTACATATTTTTCCACATAAAAATTTTCAGTATCATTACTTGTTATTTTCCTCTTACATGAGTATGTTGAATTCTCATTCAACGTTAAGACAATAATCTATTACACTACTACCGCTAATTTTCTAGCATGCAGCAGAAATTGACTATTATCTATTTAAATCTTTCTATTTTTTCACTTAATAGGTTTAAGACAATATATTTTACCCCAAAAATGTTATATTTGTACTTATAATATTAGTGTCTTAAACATTTGCATGAAAAGATGTATTTCTCTTTTATAAACAATGATGTTGTCATTTTTAATGTAATGTCAATGATTTAAGTGATATGCACGTTAATATATATGCTTTGTTGTTATATATGCGAAAATATAAGTATTGTTTGAGAAGCATGTAAATTAATTTTAGTTTTCGATGGGAAAATAATTTTATTTCGATCAAATGTTCGAGATATGAAAATATATCAAAGATAGCAAAAGTTACTACAATTTTACAGAAAAATATTTTATTTCAAAGTATGCAAACCATTCAAAAAGTTCATGGTATTTTTATACCAATCTTTTAATATTTTAATATATTATCATGCATTTAAATTACAATTTCCGCATTCCGTACATCTGTCAAATGCCAGTGTCTTTTAGCTCATTTATTTAAGGGGTAGTTACGTGAATAGCACTTCAATCATCCTTAATTTCTTATTTACGAATCTGACATTCCAAATTTTCAATTTTACAAAAAAAAAAAGCAATTAAATACTGAAAATTTCCCAAAAAGAGTACCCCGCTGTTTCTCTGTTCACATTCGTCCCAAATAAATAAGAAAGTCTGATATGAGTTCGATAACTTCCTCAATCGTGTGTGGCTGAGGAGAAAATTTTGTGTATGTAGGACGTAGGACTTAAGACGTAAGATGTAAGCTGTAAGCAGCGCTGCGTATGTCTGGGAGGTTATTCAGAGGGTATTGGAGTGTTATATCCGCGTTACCCACTGTAATCTCCATGTAACATACATGTACCTTCTAGTAAGTTGTGTGGTTCTATTTTCTTATATTTATAGGTTACAGGGGGTATAACACGGATATATCCTCTAATATCCTCTGAATAACCTTCCTAACGTACGCAGCATACGTACGCAAATTTTTCTTGTGGCCGAGGGTCGGACTTCCTCGGGTGATGTTTCCGTAATTTCCCGCCCTCGATTTGGATCCGCAGCTCCTACTCCGTAGGTCTGAAAGGCTCGGGCAAAGAGATTAAAAGGCACCGAGTTTTGCGGGGGATAAAACTGTTTTTGAATCAAATGATGGCGTGAACAAAATTGTTTTTATTATTATTATTATTTTGTAAATTTAAAGTTTGAAGTATTGGACATCTAAATAGGGATATTTGAAGTGCTATGTATGTAAAAAAATCTATGAATCAAATAGGTCAGATGTTCTGACCTAGCCATCTTTGTTAACTTCTCATTATAAATGGTCAAGTCGAAATCCTCATTTCCTTTACCTGTGCCGGCCATATTGGTGCCTTTCCTTAATGAGAACATGCATCTTAGTCACATCTTTAATATTTAAATATTATATATTTAAGTAAAACCAAACAAAATGACAGTTTAGTAAAAAATGCTTGTCATTTGTGAACAACTTTTCTAAATGAAATGAAACACGGAAGAAAACAAGAAGTAGAATCGGAGAAGAGATGAAAAAGGAGACTACGAAAATGTTGATTCCTATAATGGATTTCATTCCATACAGCTACAATCGTGTACAACGAACATAAACTGATATTAGGAAATGGAAAAGATTTGGAATCGTGTTGGACGACTGAGATCTGCTCTGGAGGTTGTAGTTCTCCTATTGAGATTGAGAATTGCAAGGAGTAATGGCGTGTTGAATAGGTGCACTTTTATTCCCCCCACCCCCTCGCAAGCTAATGGTAAATTCACATATAGTAAGTGTCTCTGAGCTCATGAAATATTGGTGTTGCAAATGCTTTAGAGAAGATTTTTGTAGGTTGGTCTTTAGTTGGAATGTATGCAAGAGAGTGTCTCTGAGCTTATGAAATATTGGCATTGAAGATAAGGTGTATAATATCAATAGTGGCTATGGCAGCGACAATGTTGTTGACTAGTGTCTTGATCTGTGGATGTTTTGATTCATTGTTTGATTCTTCATCTTTAAATAGTGATTTCATTCTTCTTCTTGATAACTTTGGATCGATTTGTGACTTGTACCCTTCTTTAGCTTTATCCAAAATTTTTAATAGCTTCTGAAATGAAGAACATAAGGCAAGATAATAGGAGAAAGGGTTGAGGATATTGTGGCAGCTATTTTCTGGTCAAAGTTCATCTAGAAATTATAATCATGATTTGGAATGAGTTTACCTAATTTGGTGAAAAGTGTAGATTGGGGATGCTTGACAAAACCATCTAAGAACCCTAGAAATTTGTTTTCCTTCTGATGCGCGGTTTTTGTAGTGCGTTGTAATAACTTTTAATAATACAATACAGACACGACAAGACAAATAGTAAATATGCAGTTCAATCATAATAAAATTTACTTTAATATAATTTTAAAATCTTTATATTGTTAAACCTTACTAATAACACAAGTATATGTATCGCTCGAGTAATAAAGGGCTATAATGGAGTCCTAAGTATCGATCCCACGAGGAATTCAAAATTCTTATGGCTATGACGTTAAACACAATATTCAAACTACAAAAACTTAAGTAAGAAAAACAATTCTAAAGTAAATTCAATGTACGCTAAATGAAATGCAGTTAAAAGAACTAAGTTAACTAAACTATTTTTTAAACTTCAAAGTCACTTACTAAGACTAAACAAGGATTTGTAATAAAGAGTTCAAATTTAAGAATACATCATTCCCCTTTACAATGAGTTAACGGATTGTGAAGTAATTAAAATCATTTAAAACATATATAAAAGTTTATTGTGCCAAAAAGGAGCAATCATATTCTTTACCCTCTAAGAGTGCATAAAAAACATTGACTAATCCAGAGTTTTGGTTCCTAAATATATGGTTAGGTTGAGATGATATTGGCTTCCACTCCAGAGCTCTTACTTCTCTATCCCGTGAGAGCTAACAATCTTGGTTTAGTTTCCAAGCAAATGGAACAAATTGAAGATTTTAATCTGTCACCCTAAAATATCCAATTCTACGCCCATCAATGTATATTTTCCTATTTATTTGCACTCAAACCCATGGACTACATTCTCGCCCATGAAATTGAATGTGATTCTCACATTGTAGTAGAAAGCATAGCTCTTTCAGATCTTATGTTTCTCAACAAATTTTAACATTTTAATTGGCCAGATTGAAAAGTAAATAAAGACAAAAGTTCGAATCATCACAATTTATTGACATTTAAAACCATTCATAATAAAACTAATTCTTCACAAAACCATATCTCATTGTAAGGAGAAGGATAAAGAAGACTACTCAAAATTCATGAGAATGATACAATAAAACATAGATTTTATATATATAAATAAGTTTATAAATCATAGAAAGGAAAGAACACAACTTATCTAACACTTATTCTAAAGCAAATCCCTTGAAGTTCCCTTTAAGTACTTTCTCTCTTTATAATCACACTCAGTTCTCTCTTAGAAATGTAATGAAGAAGAAATCTCTCATCTTTCTTCTCTTCTTACAATTTTAAGAGAAAACCCTAACTCTTTTACACAACTCTCTCTAAATTCTCCACAACTAAAACCTGAAGGATAATAAGGTTTAAGATTAATATTTCCCCGATTATTTAGATTTCTTAATGAATTCACATTTTTCCCCCATTGTAGATTTACATTGTTGGGATTTTTTATATTCCAATTTAGATTAGGATGATTCTTACAACCTAAGTTATAATAATTTGAATAAAGATTATTAGTTTGATTATTTATGACATTTAAAGTTTCATAAATTGATTGAAAATCTATCATTTGCCCTAATGAATTTTCCTTAATAACAGAAGGTGTTTGAAAATAGTTCAATCCCATTTGATCTATTTTCTTAGACATAATAACAATTTGAGCAGCCATAATAGACATAACATCATAATCATGAACACTGGCTATTGTTTTTAGATTTAGCCTTTCAGAAGGCAATTGAAAATTGTTAGTAGCCATTGCTTCAGTTAAAGAAAATGCTTCATCAAATGGTTTTGAAACTAATGAACCACCAACAGTAATACACCAAAAATATATACATTTTTATACCTATATTTTATACTCATTTTTTGTGATATTGCACTTTAATGGAAGGTATTCTTATGTTTTTTTGTAGGCTATTAAATTTTAGTACTTGAAGCAAAAAGGAAGCAAAAATGATGAAATTTGGAGCAAAAATGAAGAAGTTGAAAATTTGTTCAGCGCCGACGGCGACGTTTGATAGAGAGCAGCAATTAATTAAATGAACATTGACGTTGATGGCGCCAATGTCGATTCAGCCTGTGTTTCTAGAAGATTCAACGAATTTGGATGCTTTTTTAAGAGTATTTGGAGGAACCTATTGGAGAACCGACTCTAGGCTTTATTTGGGGCCAAAATTGATCAGAAAAATGACTCTTCCGGACATCTCATCGCCCCAATTCAACCTTCTACACATCGCACATTCTTCTATCTTTCATTCTGCAACCATTTAGAGTCCATTGTCCTTATAATTTAGAGTTTTATGGTGAGATTTCTACTTCCTACATTTCGTAGAAGGGGCTACAAGGGATTTAGCTTTGAGAAAAAGTTTCAGATAAGTGTTGTTTGTTTATTAATGTTGTATGAACTTTTTTTTATATATGAATGTTTGTTTTTTGTTTTATATTTCTCTTGAAGTCTGAGTAGTTTACTTTATCTTTCTTCCTACTCTGAGATATGGTGAAATGAAGAGATAATATGGATGTGCCAATATTAAAAAATAAAATAAATTGTGATAATTTTTCAACTCCAAACTTAATTTACTTTTTGATCTCGTCAATTGAATTGTTAAAATATGTTGTGAAACATATGATCCAAGAAATGGAGTATGAGTTCTACAACAGAGTGAGGACCACAGTTGATTCCATGAAGGAAAAATTCATTCATGATATTAAGTGCAAATAAATAAGGAAATATACTTTGTTGGGTGTAGAATTGGAGAATCTTTAGGGTGACTAACTAAAATCCCCAATTTGATATTAGTGTTTAAAAACTAAAGCGAGAGTTAACATTCAGGTGAAGGGAAGTGGGAGCTCTGGAGTGGGAGTCAGTATCCTCCTAGCATAGCCACGATTTGAGAGACTAAACCTGGGATTAGCCAATAATTTTCTATAACACTGTATCAGGGTAAAGAATTAAAACTGCTCCTATTTGACACAATACATATTAAAACCATTTATCTCATCTCATTTTACCAAAATCTCATTATAGTGGGAAAGATGTTTTTTCACATTAGAAATTTTCATCACATAAACATAATTTAATAGTTTAATAGTTATTGTTTAAACTTTATATTTTAGTTTTGTTATTAGTTGAATAATTTAATTCTGATCATATCACAACATTCGAAATTAGTGACACTTACTTTGTTTTGACTTTCTGTAAATTTTTTTAGTAAATTGATCATTTCAAATATAAACCTTCCCCGTGGGATCGATATTTGGGGCTTAAATAGAAAGTCTTTTATTAATTGATAATGATACACATACTTGCGTATAATCCCAACATTAATTGCTTAAATTTCTAATTTATAAAATAATGCATCAAGCTATTGGCACCGTTGCATAGTGAAGTCAACTATATAATTTTTACACAACTATATCACTCGGGATCAATTTTTTTGCACCATTGTCGGGGAAGGTAACTGTAAATTAAATAGACTTGATAAATTAGAAAATTTAGAGATAATTATGTATCGAAAAAAATTTAAAAATTAAAAAAATTCAAAAATCCAGAAAGAAAAAATATTTTTATTTAAGAGTTATTTTAAAGAAATTTCCCTTTGCTTATTATATTTATTTATGCCAAATATTCGATCTGAAGGTTTAATACCTTACGATTTAGAATTAGAGTGTACTATTAAAAAAATTTGAAAACAACAAAAAGAAATTAAAAACTTAAACGAAATGGTGAATAACTCAAATAATCAAATAAACGAAAAATCAATAAAGACCTTCAAAAGATTATGTTAATCTGACAGCAGATGAACTTCACTTAACTATTCAAAATCCTAATGTTGCTGCTAATTCATTAGAGCTTAAACATGTTATTTTCCAAATGGTACAAAATAATCACTTTGGAGGAACACCGACTGAAGATCCAAACTTACATCTTGCTAGTTTTCATGAAATTAGTGCCACTTTTAAATATGACAGAGTGTCTGATGATGTTGTTAAGCTTAAATTTTTTTTCCCTTTTTTATTAAGGGATAAAACCAAGGCTTGGTTAAATTCATTAGAACATAAATCTATCAGAACTTGGGGAGAACTATCACAAAAATTCTTAGCTAAATATTTTTCACCCTAAAAAACTGCTAAGCTTAGAAATAATGTTACATTTTTTTGTTAGTTTGAAGGGGAATTGATATATAAAGCTTCGGAGAGATTTAGAGATCTTCTTAGAAAATGTCCACTTCATGCTCTACCAGATTGGTTAATAATTCAAACATTTTATAATGGGTTAGTAGGATCTCTTAGATCTATTATAGATGCTGTTGCGGGTAGATCACTAATGTCAAAACCTTTTGTGAAGCATATTCTTTAATTGAAGAAATGACTACTAACAATTTTCAATGGCCCTCTTAAAGGATAAATCCTAAGAGAGTAGCTAGTATTCATAATTATGATGCAATGTCTAAATTAGCATCTTAAATTGCTACTATTTCGAAAAACATTGATCAAATAAGAATGAACTATTCTCAAATACCCATAGTATTAGAGGAAAATTCACTAGAACAGATCATTGATACTCAATCATCTTATGAAACTTTAAATGTTATAAATAATTAAAATAACAATCCCTATTTTAACTTGTATAATCCTGGATGGAAAAATCACCATAATTTTAGTAGGAATAATTATAACAATTCGGTGAATCCCTCCGGAAATTTGAACAACTAAGGAAATCCTAGTTATCGACCTTATTGTCCTCATAGATTTAACTCTAATTCTAACCCACAAGTTAAGAAAAAGAATTTGATAATGAAATAAATAATGTTAAACATGGGAAATCAAATACAGAATCAAGGAGTTGCTATTAGAAATATTGAAAATCAATTAAAGCATATTGTTATTGCACTCAGTAACAGACCTTCTGGAATTCTTCCGAGTACGGTGGAAGTTAATAAGGAGCAAATTAAAGCTATTCAATTACGAAGTGGAAAAGAAGTTGAAACAAGGACTGAAAGAGAAACTGAAGTTGATGAAGAGAAGGAAGCAATGGAAAGTGACCAAAATGAAAATGAACAAACACAAGGTCCTTTATAAAAAACATTACCTTTGTTTCCTTAGAGACTGAAGCAGAAGAACAAACATAAACAATTTACAAAATTTTTGGAAATCCTTAAGAAGTTAACGATAAACATTCCTTTTGTTGAAGCTTTGGAACAAATGCCAAGTTATGTGAAATTTATGAAGGATATACTAAACAAGAAAAGGAAGTTTACATATCATGAGACCGTTGCATTCAGTGAAGAGTATAATACTATTATTCAGAAAATGCTTCTTGAAAAATTAAAAAATTCTAGTAGTTTTACTATACATTGTGCTATTGATGAAAAGATTTTTGGAAAAACTTTATGTGATTTAGGAGCGAGTATCAATGTTATGCCTTTATCGATCTTTAAACGTTTAGATTTGGGTGAGATTTCCCCTACTACTATTACTCTTCAGTCAACTGATTGATCAATAACTTATCCAAAAGGAGTTATAGAGGATGTATTAGTAAAAGTGGATAAATTTATTTTGCCTATAGACTTTATAGCATTGGATACAGAGGAAGATAAGGAAATTTCTATTATTTTGGGGAGACCATTTCTTGCAAAAGGGAGAGCTGGTATTGATGTGCAAAAAGGAGAATTCATAATGAGAGTTAATGATCAAGAAGTAACACTTAATATTGCAAAAACTATTAAATATCCAGCAAAAGAAAAAGATAATAAATGTTTTAGGATGGAAGTAACTGATTATCTGAGTAATGAGAAATTTAAGAATGAGTTTAAAGACAAATTAAAGCAAGGAGAATTTTTTTAAAATAAGAACAAAATAGAAGAAGAAGATTTGGATTATATTCAGGGCAAATTTGAAACTTTAGACCTGTTAGAAAATAATAATAAAAATCTTACTCCTTCAAGTATTAAACCACCTGAACTCGAACTGAAAATATTTTCCGCACATTTAAAATATGTGTTTTTAGGAGAGACATCTACATTGTCTGTTATTATATCTTCTGAATTGATAGAAATTTAAGAACAAATATTAATAGAGATGTTAAAAATATAAAACGGCTTTTAGATGGACTTTACCACATATTAAAAGAATTAGTTCTTCTATTTGTATGCACAGAATCCTATTAGATGAACAATATGAACCTAAAGCTGATCCTCGGAGGAGATTAAACCCAATAATGAAAGAAGTTGTTAAAAAAAAAAATTTAAATGGCTAGATGTTGGAATTATATATCTTATTTCAGACAGTGCTTAGGTAAATCCAATTCACTGTGTTCCGAAGAAAGGAGGAGTGACCGTTGAAGAAAATGAGAAAAATGAATCAATACAAATAAGACAAGTTACTGATAGACAAATTTGTATTGACTATAGAAAATTAAAAATGACCACCAGAAAAGATCACTTTCCTTTACCTTTTCTAGACCAAATGTTGGATAGATTGGCTGGGAACAAATATTATTGCTCTTTAGATGGATATACCGATTATCACCAAATTTCAATTGCTTCAGAGGATCAAAAGAAGACAACATTTACTAGCCCATATGGAACATTTGTTTTTTGTAGAATACATTTTGGACTATGCAATGCACCTGCAATATTTTAAAGATGTTGTCAATCTTTAGCAATTTTATTGAACATAGATTGAAAGTTCTTATGGATGATTTTTCAGTATTTGGAACTTTGTTTGAATTATGTTCAAATAATTTAGAAAAATTTCTGGAAGTATGTGAAAAAATCAACCTAGTACTAAATTGGGAAAACATCAATTTATGGTTGCACAAGGAATTATGCTTGGGTATAAAATTTCTGAAAATGGCATGGAAGTAGATCCTGCGAAAATTCAAGTTACTAAAAAATTACCACCTCCGACTAATGTTAAAGGGGTAAGAAGTTTTTAAGGACATGCTCATTTCTACATGCGTTACATAAAAAGTTTTTCTAAAATAATTGAGCCATTATGCCAACTTTTAGAAAAGGACACGAAATTTGATTTTATTGAGAAATGCATAAAAGCATTTGAATTATTGATAGAAAAATTAATCAGTGCAGTTATAATAGTTCAACCTGATTGGGAGAAACCATTTAAAATAATGTGCGATGCTAGTGTTTATTGTTCTTTGGGTTGTGTTAGGACAAAGACATAATAAAGTTTTTAAAGTAATATATTAAGCTAGTAAAACTCTAAATGATGCTCAAATTAACTACACTACTACTGAAAGAGTGTTACTCGTTATTTTTTATACCTTTGATAAATTTAGACCTTACTTAATTGGAAATAAATGTATAGTGCATACAGATCATTCTGTTATTAAATACTTGATGCAAAATAAGGATGCTAAACCAAGATTAATTAAATGGATAATTCTATTGCAAGAGTTTGATTTTACCGTAGTTGATAAAAAGAGAAATGATAATCAAATAGCTGATCATTTGTCTAGACTAGAAAGCAAAATATTAACTAATTTTACAAATGAAATTTTAGAGAATTTTACTGATAAACAACTACATAATATTGATGAAATGAATGTACCGTGGTATTTCGATATAGTAAATTATATTGTAAGTGATATTTTACCACCTGATATCAAAAAATCATAATTAAAAAAATTTATATATGATTTAAAATTTTATTTTTGGGGTGACCCATATCTATATAAACAATGTAAATATCTAATTATTAGAAGGTATGTGCCTTATGAGGAAACTCAACAGATAATTGAAAGCTATCATGATTCTGAATTTGAAGGATATTTTAGAACGAATAGAACTACATTTAAGATTTTGCAAGTTGGATTTTATTGGTCTACTCTTTTTAGAGATGTTAATTAATATATTAAAACATGTGATCGATGTCAATGAGTAGGAAATATTTTTAGATGAAATGAAATGCCTTTAAATTACACATTAGAAGCTGAAAATTTTGATGTATGGGGACTAGATTTTATGGGACCAATTATGCCTTCATTTGGGAATTTATATATATTACTTGTTGTTGATTATATGTCCAAATGGATTGAAGGTATTGTTGTACCAAGATGTGATGCTCAGAGTGTTTCTAAATTTTTAATTAAAAATATTTTTACAATATATAGAATGTCGAGAGTAATTATTACTGATGGAGGATCTCATTTTAGGAATAAGAGAATAAAAAAATTGATTAAGAAATATGATATTATGCATAGATTCTATATTGTTTATCATTCTCAAACTAATGGTCTAGCAGAGATATCAAATCGTAAAATTAAATGAATTTTAGAAAAAAAATGTAAATCCTTATAAATTGGATTGGTCTGCTAGATTTTGTACTACATTATGGGCATACAGAACTACTTATAAGCCTCCCATAGAAATGTCCCCAAATAGACATATTTTTTGAAAAAAAACATGTCACTTACTAGTAGAATTGGAGCATAAAGCATTTTAGGCTATTAAAAAATTTAATTTTAATTTAAAGGATGATGGTGAGAAAAGATTATTGCAACTTAATGAACTTGAGGAGATTAGAAATTAAGCACATGATAATACAAAAATCTATAAAGAGAAAATGAAAATATAGCATGATCGGAAGATTCTTCAAAAGAAGTTTGGACCTGCATAAGAAGTTGTATTATATAATACAAGATTGAGATTATTTCTAGGAAAACTAAAATCTAGATGGTTAAGACCATTTAAAGTGATTAAAGTCTATCATTATGGAACTGTTGTTGTTAAAGATCCTAACACTGGGAAATGGAGTATGAGTTCTACAACAGAATGAGGATCACATTTGATTCCATAAAGGAGAATTTCGTTCATAGAATTAAGTGTAAAAAAATAGGGAAATATACTTTGTTGGGTGTAACATTGGAGAATCTGTAGGGTGACTGACTAAAATCCCTATTTCAATCTTAGTGTTTAAAAACTAAAGCGAGAAATAACCTTCAGGTGAAGGGAAGTGGAAGGTCTGAAGTGGGAGCCAGTATCCTCCTAGCCTAGCCACAGATTTAGGGACTAAACCTGAGATTTGTTATGTATCAGGGTAGAAAATTAAAATTACTCCTATTTGTCACAATACATATTAAAACCATTTATCTCATCTCATTTTACTAAAATCTCATTGTAGTGGGAAATATGCTTTTTCACATAAGAAATCTTCATCACATAAATATAGTTTAATAGTTACTGTTTAAACTTTGTATTTTAGTTTTGTTATTAATTAAATAATTTAGTTTTGATAATATCTCAACATTCAAATTAGTGACAGTAATTTCGTTTTGACTTTCTCTGAATTTCCTAGTAAATTTATCATTTCAAATTTAAACCTTTCCCGTGGGATTGATATTTGGGGCTTAAATAAAAAGTCCTTTATTGTTTGATAATGATACGTATACTTGCGTAGAATCCCAACATTAATTACTTAAATTTCTAATTTATAAAATAATGCATCAAGCTTTTGGCACCGTTGCACAGCAGAGTCAACTATATAATTTTACACAACTATATCACTCGAGATCAAGTAGCAACATCAATAATAGATCCAAGTGATCCCACTAATCCATTATAGAATGTTTGAATTATCAACCAATTAGGAAAAACATGGTGTGGACACTTCCTAAGGAGATCTTTAAATCATTCCCAAGCTTTATAAATTGATTCTCCTTCAAACTGACAAAAATATGTAGTATCATTTCTAAGTTTAGCACTTTTAGATGGTGGAAAATATTTTGCCAGGAATTTTTGAGATAAATCTCTCCATTTTCTGATCGATCAAGGTGCTAACAAATTTAACCATGCCTTAGCTTTATCCCTTAATGAGAAAGGAAAAAGTATAAACCTGACAACATCATCAGACACTTCGTTGTATTTAAATGTAGCACATAGTTCTAGAAAACCTACAAGATGCAAATTAGGATATTCAGATAGTGTTCCCCCAACCTGGTTATTTTGTACTATTTTGATGATAACTGGTTTAAATTCAAATGAATTTGCAACAACAGCTGAAATTTGAATACTCAGGTGAATTTTATCTGTTGTTGGGTTAAAATAATCTCTTAAAGGTCTTTGTTGATGGTCCATTTTGTTCAAATTAGTATTTTTTTTCTTGTTTTCAAATTTTACTTATAGTTCTTTCTAATTCAAAATCAAAATATAGTAATCCTTGCGATTTTAAACTACGCATACAACATCACAAATATATTATATATTTTTTTATTTTTTTTTTTATTTTAAAAAATTTACACAAAACAAGTTTAATATTTCAAATACAATCTTTTAAACTTTTAATTAAAATTTATTGTTATTCCCCGACAACGATGCCAAAAACTTAATGCGAGTTTAGTGTGTGCAACTTTTCTATAGATCCAAACCCTTATGCTTAATTTGACAATAAATTTACTTTCGTAATCCCAAAATGTGTTTCCAATATTTTATATTCACTAGGTCGTAAATGCAAGTATATGTATCGCTCAAGTAATATAGGGCTTTAACGGTGTTCTAAGTATCGATTCCACAAGGAGAAGATTAAATTCTTACTTAATTAAAAGGACCTAATAGATAGTATAAGAACTACATCAGCTAAAGTTAAATGTGAAATATAAGTATAACAAAACTAAATCTACTATTCTAATTTTGCAAACTTAAAAGTTAAATCTATTATAGGCAGGTAAAGTAATTTTAATTAAGGTTTTAAATTTAAGAAAATTGTCTTTCCAATTTACAATAAGGTTATAGCTAGTGAAGAATCAAATCCATTATTAATTGCATGTAACAAATAGGAGTAATAATATTCTTTAATCAATTGGTCAAGCGATAAAGGACATTGATTAATTCAGACATTTTCAATCTACATCTGTGGTTAGGTTGAGATGATACCGGCCCTCACTCCACTACTCTCACTTCTCTCCCACCCGAGGGCTAACAATCTCACCTTATGGTTTCTAAACATCTGAATCAAATTGCTGATTAAATATGTCACCACAAAATCACCAATTCTACACCCATCAAATAATATTTCTCAATTTATTTGCACTCAATCTCGTTGAGACTTCACTCTTAAATAACATTAAAGTGTGATCCCTACTTGAATGCTAAAAACATGGCCATCCTGGCTCTTATGTTTTGGCATAAATTTTAACAAATAAATTAGCTAGATTGAAATGTAAATGAAGTTTAAGATGAATCATCACAATTTAAGAAATTAAGATCATTTTTAAACAGCTATTGATTCTTCACAACACTACTTCTTATTGTAAAGGGAAAGAAAAAACAACTACTCAGAATTCATGGCAAAGAAATAACAAAACATGGATTTATGTATATTAAAACAAGTTTACACAACACAAAATTAAAGTAAATAACTTATCTTACTCTCCTCCACGAGCAAATCCCTTGAAGTTCCTTTGAATCACTTCCTTCTACTTATAATGATATGCACTCCTCTCTAAGTATTGCAATGAATAAGAAATCTCTCACTTTCCCTCTCTTCTTACAACTCTTACAGATGAATCTCTTAAGATATCTCAACAAAAACTAAGTATGAAAGTTTTGCTCTCTTTTCTTTTCTTCTTTTCTCCTCCACCCCCTTTTCTGTCAAAAATGGTGATTAAACAATGTGTGGCCAAAAGTTTAAGAGTTCATTTAAGCACCCCTTCAAAATTCGTTCAAATTCAATGCATTTGTGAAGTAACAGTCTCGGCGCCATTTTGGCGCTTACTGGTGTCATTCGACGCTGGTCGTGCTCCATACAGGTGTACTGGCACCGTTCGGTGCCAGTTCTGGCGCCAGAGCATTTCTTTGATTTTTTTTGCTCCAAATTTCATCATTTTTTCTCCTTTTTAATCCAAATCCACTAATTGAGTATATCTGTATTAAAAATAAAAAAATACATTTTCTTAAAGTGCAATTTTACCAAAAATGATCAAATATAGGCATTAAAAATATATGAAGAATCAAATATATTTTTGGTGTATCACTCACCACACCTTAAAAGTAACATGCCCAAGGTATATAACATTTTGTATGGGTTAGAAGGAGAGAGTACAACAAAGAACAGTAGAATAATATAATTTTTTTTCTTAACATTGACTCTCTATTTATAAGAATAGTTCTTAGTATTACAAAAGTACATATTAGTCCCAATCTCATTGAACTTTTAGAGGGATGCTTTGGTAATTTATAGAGATATTTGCATACAATAAAACTTGAGGACTAGTTCGATCAACAAAAAGTTAACTAACTGCCTACTAAGCCTTGGCTCCGTTGGCATCTAATTTGAAAGGATATTTCTTGCAAATCAACCTAAGGACTAATCAACGTCTTATGAGAGATCCCCTGCTACATTCTACGGGCCGCTCGAACAAGATACTTTGTCAGGATTCAACTCAAACGATCGTTTAAGAGTTACGTTTGATCGATCATATCTTCTTCTTGAGTCGTTCACCTTTCTTGAGATTTGTGCTAACACATTTCTCATATACTACATCAAAAATAATATTTTTGTGATTCTACCTTACTTTGATGAATCCCAAAAAGATAAGCATAATCTTTGGTAATCTTTTGATTTATGATGAATTAATCCACATATAGTTTAGCAGGCTCAGTAAAACTAAAAATGATTTCCACTTGGAGTGAATAAAAGATCAAACTATATGCTTGACCCTTAGAATAATAATGAATACTTATTAAAAGAGCATATTAAAAGCTCATTATATAATAGTTTCATGATAATCAATCATAATATTAAATGTTCTTAAGCTCAAACTCTGTTAAAATAGGGTGTTGAAGGATGGTCTCAACGAATGAAGAAGACTAAGGATTATGTCAATCATCTAAATGAATTATATCCCTTAAAGGGAAACACCCTTACACCAAATGCCACAACTCATGATGGATTGCATGAGGCAAGCAAAGTTTAGCACACATGTTGAAGGTTTGTGGATAGGGTTATTTACATAGGATGGATGTATGAAGATAGCAAAGTCTAAGAAGTCAACTTCTTGGGAAGAAACTTTAGTGTGTGGAATGAGTGCTAGATGTGTACCTCTATATTATTAATTTAAGATATCCACACCCCTCCAATATGCACATACGTCAATTTTCTAACCTCACATAAAAGTGAGAAGATCTCAGTTTAGGACTCCTCTACTTGTCAAACATAATCTTCAAAAGATGAGAAAAAGGATCCATTGTCAGTAGATAATGTGCATTAATAGAAAACAAAGTAGAGGTTTGGCATCAAACGACTTTGAGGTTGTGCCAAAGAATAGTGGGTGTTAAAATGAGAAGCTCTTCTATTATATTTGTTGGCATCTAAAGAGGTGTAAACTTCTATTAATTGGATAATTTCTCTCAAAGAAGGTGTCAAATTGTTGCATGAAAAAAAAAATCATAGTAGTAGAGTTATTATTTAATATCTTAGCATTGCATGAAGATCCAACACATGTAGATAATTGAAAGTATCATGAGGATACGTCAAAATTTTTTACAAGGAAAAAACTCTAGAAAGGGAAAAACCCATATGATTGAGCCCAGTCAAAGCAATTCACTTGTCGGTATATAAGTATATAAGACTTAAGGAGTTTGAAAGAAGTCGATTTATAATGAATACGACAATTATAAGAAATTTCGGTTAGGTGTTTATCATCAGATCTACTAAACATCATTATTTGTTTCAACTATAGTCAAAATATGTCGTTATGATGTATTTAGGATACAACGTTACACAATATTTATGATATTTTGTTAGCTAGCAAAGTTCACAGATAGCGACAAGCAGAGGCTGCCAATGGTGGTCACTGATAGTCAATGGACCAAAGTTGAAAGTGGTCAGGGGCTACAGAGGCTGGAAGTTATCAGTAAGACTTTAATACAGCATTATTCTTTACACCGTATTTAGGATGTCATTACATTATACTCGATATGTGTCATTACATCATAGTCGGGATACATCGTAAGCTAGCAAAATTCACCAATGGCGACATGCATAAGCTGCCAACTATGGTCCATAGCGATCAGCAGGCGATGGTTTATGGTGGTTTGTGCCTATGATGGCAAAGAGATGTCGTCGGATCCTCAATCCAAAACAGTACTAGACTTCACTTCCTTCTCCCCTCTCAAGGGAAAAGAGGGGGTCTAATTATAATTTCCAAGGGAAGAGTGTTTTGACCATTTGGCGAGTAACTTCTTTAACCACATGATTGGATAATCCGCATTAATCTCTTTTGATCATATGGTTTTTTTTAATGATTTGTCGGTCTTAATGACCTTGGGATTAAGCGATTATAAGCTTGTTGGATTCCTCGCATCAAGTGCTCGATTTGAATAAGTAGATAATATTTGGAGTTCATTAGACCATTAACTTAATGATTTCAAGTTTTCAATTGTGACTAAATGGCTTTATTTTGACATTCTTGGACTCAAATCAAATCAATTTTGGTATCATTATGTTCATCTTGTTGAGACACAATGTGACCATAAACTTATTAAAATCGAGGCTCTGAATAATCATGAATTTAATTTGCAATAGTTATCACTCGAACGCTGCATCGAAATTCATATCAAATGATAAATTTTTTTTATGATATATCAAAAAAAAATAATGTACATATTTTAATTTAGAATTTTATTCAAAATATTCAAAAATATTATCTCAAACAAAAATATCATTTATTAAATTAATAAAATTAATATTAATATATTATTATTCATTATTTATGTTACATTATAAAATTTAAATATTAAACACATTAACTCTCTAATTAAACTTCAATTGAACAAAGAAAGTCAAAACATTTATTTCTTCCGTTTCATTATCCCTCCGAATTTGACGACCTTAATTTTTGATGCCCTGACATTATTCCTTTCATCCCAACCAATGCCTGAAACCAATAATCAGTCTTACATCTTCAGAATTAAAACACAATCTTTCACCATTACCGTTAAAGTTGTCCGCCCCCGCCGATGCACCATGCCACGTGGCATAGCTCCCCCATAAGCATGCATAAAGTAATTATAGACCGTTTTTTATCACTTTTAAATTTTCTTAGGGAAACCGATTTTAAATAGAGGACGGTTTCCGTCTTCAAGGCAAACGGAAGTCAGTCCACGTTATGTGACTGAAAACCAAGCCAAACAGTGAGGACAAAACAGTCATTTCAACCGTGCTGCCCCTTCTGCTCCCCCATCTCGTCTTCCTCCTCATGTCGGATCAACTATTTAATGCGGGGGTTCCTCCCGCAGAAGCATCGATGCCTTCAAAAGCCGATCGATGCACACACGAAGCGGACTGGAGCTCACAAATCCGCATCTTTCGACTAATGGCGGTCAAACCGCCGGAGTCCGTCGCAAGCGCAGTCGGTCTTCCGACAAAGGCGTCGATTTCCTTGACGGCCTCCCCGACGACCTACTCCTCTTCACCTTCAGCAAACTATCCGCCACCGCCTCTGCTCCCGCAGATCTCATCAGCCTCCTCCTCACGTAATCATCAATAGAAAGATCAACTTTTGAAAAATCTCTGATCTTTTACCTATATTCTAAACAAGCTTCCAATTTTATTTTCAGATGCAGGCGATTTAACGCATTAGGAACGCATCCGATGGTTCTTTCCAAATTATCAGCAAAAGGGGTTTGCGTGAGAGCAAAAAGTTGGTCGGAATCAGCGCACCGATTCCTTAAGCGATGTACCGACGCCGGCAGCCGGGAAGCCTCTTACACTCTGGGCATGATCCGTTTCTACTGCTTGGAAAACAGGGGAAGCGGTGCGTCGCTGATGGCCAAAGCGGCCATGGGTTCGCACTCTGCGGCGCTGTACTCGCTCGCCGTCATCCAGTTTAATGGCAGCGGCGGCTCCAAAAACGAGAAAGATCTCCGCGCCGGCGTCGCTCTCTGCGCCCGCGCGGCGTATTTCGGCCATATCGACGCGCTTCGAGAGCTGGGGCACTGTCTGCAAGACGGCTACGGAGTGAAACAGAACATCGGCGAAGGGCGGCGGTTTCTTCTTCAGGCGAACGCGAGGGAGCTTGCTTCGGTTTTGTCGAGTGAAAAAATGGCGTCTTTGGCCTTTGCGGCGAGTTCGTTGCTGAGTGATTTTGGGTGTAGCGTGCCGGCGGTGGGAGGGCATGGGGTTAACAGGTTTATGGTGGAGTGGTTTGAAGAGAAAGGGGAGGGGAGGGAGAGGGAAGGGTTGAGGATGTGTTCTCATGGAGGCTGTGGAAGACCGGAGACGAGGCGACATGAATTTAGGCGATGTTCGGTTTGTGGTGTCGTTAATTATTGTTCGAGGGCGTGTCAGGCGATGCACTGGAAGGTTGCGCATAAGTTGGAATGTGCTCCCATGGAGAGATGGCTTGATGGTGGTGAGGGGATGCCGGCGGCAGGGGTACAGGGTGGGGATGTGAATTTGGAGGGTCGATGAGAGTGGTGGTAATGTTTTCCGGCAGGCTCTCTTTTCTGTTTTTTTTTTAGATGCTTTTTTGTTCATTTGGTTGTTTTTGAGGGGAGATAATTCAATCTTTCTGATGTGCAGGGTTTAAAAATCGTATCTTTAGAACTTCGGCGGCGTACTCGGAGCGATGGCATTAAGTTTCGATAAATTTAATAGTTTTGTTATTTATTGGATTATAATTTGATTTTTTATTTTATTATTAATTTTTTAAATCTAACATTGAAAATTTGATGGAAAGGGAGGAAGTTAAAATTTTGATGTTAGAATAATGAAAGGTCTTAAGAACAGTTAGAGAATTTGGGTGTGTTTGGGGCAATTTATGCTTATCCTGAAACGCGACTCGTAGGTGACTCGCGGAGTTCGACCTGCGACCTGCGTTCAGTGTAAAAACCTAATCGCGTTTTCGGATAAGCTATCAAAACGTGTTTTTCAAACGGTGATGCGGCAAATTGAAAACGCCGCACTTATAAGCTGCCCTAAACAGGCGTTTAATGTGAATGAAGTTTTTTTTTTTTTAGAATTAAAGTTTTATTTGAAATTTATGTTTATCTGAAACTTAATTAAGATATTCAATTTAAATGAGCCAAAATTAAAAGTCACAAAAGTATTCAAACTAATTTCAATCGTTTGAAAACATGAAGGTGGTCCGCGCCTATCGGTATAAGAATCATCAGCTAAAGGTTTCTGGTCCTTGCATTATGTCGGGAAATTTCTTTAAGAATATGTTAAAGTTTTAAAATTACGTTGTTTTATTTTCGTCGCTTCTGTGAAAGTCATTTGCATAGAAATTTTGCGCTGTCCGTTTCTCCAACATCACACTGATGGATAGTGAGGTAATCAAATAAAATAATTGAAAGAGGATTTTCAGACATAGAACTCAAAACTATTATGTATATTAACAAAAGACCATTACTTGGCAAAATATAGGATGATCTTTATACACCAAATAATATTCTGCACAAATTTTGAGGAGATGTGATGATACAGATAGGATAATGTATATCAAAGGAGGGCACACCAAACAAAAAAAAACCTCGGAAACTCAATTATTCAATCATAAGTATCAAGACCAAATCAACCGAGCGGCTCAAACCCGAGTATGAAAGCGAAGTATAGGAAAACTAAAGAGATTCCCCGTGATTAAACTAATCCAAAAGTGACACTAACCCATAGGGTCCTACAATTATATCAAAGACATCCAATAGTCTCCCCAAACATCATCAACAATAAGAGAGACAAATCTAAATCACCCCTCAAGAATTTTTCATCTATAGGCGACTCCATATTAGATTATGGTGATTTACCTTTGGCAATATAGCCTAGCTTTGCTCAGCTGACAAGAGCCTCTTATCGGGGATTGAGGCTTAGCGGCTAGACTTGATCAACTGATCGACACAACTTAGCCGTTCGAGTCAATCCTGCCGACCTATTACCCGTAAATGTCCAACCCACCAGCATCATCAAGCCAGGTCGACATGCAATCTTTATCAAACCAGGCTGACCTTTAGTCTTTATCGAACCAGGCTGATAAACAGTCTTTATCAAACCAGTTCAATCGACAAGCCTCTCAAGCTTAGCTGTCCGACAATGCCTACTAAGGGCTAACCAATCCAACTAGCCAAGTCTTAAAACAATCAAATTCTAAGCCCACATATGTAGAATGCCTACAAAGCTCTGTCTAGTCTTCATTAAAGGGGGCCATAAATGTAACTACATATGTTGTACCCCCGGTTCTTTATAGTTAGAGGGATCATCCTAAGAATAAAGGGTTACATACCTCCCATCAAATTGATGTTCTTTGGTATGCATTTCTCTCCGTCTCTCGGTTTCTCTCTCCTTATCTTAAACTCTATTCATTGGGTGTGGTTCACGATCAAATCAAGATTAAACAATCTCAAACATCCACATTAAATAAGAATGTTTTATGTTATTTAAAACAACAAAAGTCTGTATAGGTCGTCAGCTTGGCCTAATCAATTTGTGAAGGGCAGTTTGATACATGTTACTTAGAAAATTCATTTAGCTGAGTTCAATTAATCCAATCTTACAAATTAATTACATTTCATTTGGTCCATTCTTCAAGCAATTCAAACAATCAAATTTTAATAAATCATATCAATAAAGTGACCCAACAATACATATATACCTTTATTAGTATGCTCTATGTACTCATAATATCAGCAACATCATCAACAGACACAATGTTAAATTGAATCTTTCTTTTTTTAAAGCCACTTATGTAACTCTCCTTGAGCATGGTTGACCAAAAATACAACAAGATGAGGCTATCCTTGAACAAGAGGGGAAGAGATTTGCTTATTTCACCATCTATTTTCTTAAATCTTCTTCTTCGCCTCTTTTTCTCTTACAAACTCTACCTACGCGGTATGAGAACACTATTATTTTAGAATTCAACATCCTCTAAGATGTATTGAAGGTGGATTATGTCCGAAATTAGAAGCTCAGATTTACGCAAGGAAGAACTTCAAGTTTGAGAAAATTATATTAGCATGGTGTGCACACAAGTGTTCATGATTAAAAAAATGAATGAGCTAAAGGAACAAGCAATGTCAATAATTTGAGAGACATAAAAGCATATACTTAGTGTTTCACATAGAGTTCACCAACCATTTCGATCATATAAATCGATATGTAAAAGAGGAGAGAAATCAGTGGAAGAGTGAGGAGAGATCTACCATGAACACCAGCCAAAGATCATGAAATGTATTTTTCATACATTGAAGTTTCATCTCCTTCAGACCATAGAGAGAAGATAATGAGGGAATGTAGAAAAAAGAAAGAGTTATTAAGGAATACTTTTCCAAAAAAAAAAAAAAGAAGAAGAAGCAAAAGCACCATAAAAGTTAAAGAATTTGCCTCTAAAATCTTTTAAAGGAAGATTAGATCTTGTTCATCATGTAGCTTCATTCAAGACATCTACATGCTTATTAAAAATTAAAGAAATTATTAATTGTTGGTTGTTCCTCATGACGCTAAAATATCCAATCCTTCGCTGACAATCACTTCCTATAGAGAATTTAAATGGATCGTCGTTATGCAACTTGATAATCTATAGAAGCCACAAAATTATTCTTAAGCTTTACTGAGAACTCTTTAGGAGCCCTAGGAAGTTTAAGAAGTTTCTTAATTTGGTTCTGTTGGGTTAAGTTGGATTTAGAGACTTAAATTTAGGGACTTAGAGCTAGCAGTTATTCATGTTTCATTAGATTAGCTCTTTAAGAGAAGGCTTGTTTTGGTATGCTCTTGAGTTGCAACGCATAAAAATTTTAACATAATTATTTAATTAGTATGTCAAATTGCCTAATGGGAGTGTTAAGACATTTTTCAGAGCTAGAAAGTATAGTTAAAAACAGATTTGATGGAGCTCAACGTCATGTCACAGTAGGTGATTTATTCATCGAGAAACAAAAGCCTAATAAATCCCTTCTTCACTACATCTTAATGTGGAGGTCATAAGTTTAAGTACGAACTTGAGTTACAATAATAGCATGCAATAAAAATCCTTTTGAAGAACATGGGCTAGTTACTTTGTTTTGGAAAGGTTTCACTATCAGGAGATTTGAAAAGTTAATTAGTAAAGCAACCAGCCTACAAGAAGAGATAAAATAGCTATCACTATTAAATTATAATGCTAAGAAAAAAACCCAAAAGGCTTAAGATAAAGGTATGGGAATTTGTCTATCATTGGTCATGGAAAGCGGCCTATGAAAATATAGTCTGAAAATTCCAAAAAACAACAGTGACAACCCTCACAATAGCACCTGTAACAATAATTGCTTGAGGTATTAATGATGTCAAGTTTAACTTTTGAACAAATAAGAATTGGGTATATTCTTTTCTAGGATAGTTCTTTGAAGAAAATGTTTAAAAGCCTTCTCAAAAGTTTAGACTTCAAATTGCGAGAAACAGGAAACCAAAAAATGTAGGAAGGAATATCAAAAACTTCCCAGGCACACGATCAAAGAATGATTTTCTTTCAAATATTGGATAAAAAGGAACCTTAAAGACTATACGATCATCAGTCATAAAGAATATTTGAAGGGACTAACACAAGGTTAGTGAATGCGGTCTTTGGTTAAAGAATAAAATCTGATAAGCCAAATAAGGAAGTGGAAGGTTGGAATCTTATTCTATCCAAGGCTGCTAGGAAAATCATCAAGAGAGTTCAGAGTCTTATGGGAACAACCTAAGAAGGAGCTCAGACATCAACTAAACCTAACATTTCAGTAGTTCATGAGTAAGTAGAAGAAAGGACTCCAAAATGGAAGTTAACAACTCTTGAAGGATGAGTTAAAAGGAGAGAAATCATGTATAGAAATTTCAAGGACTGTATAGAGTTTTATTCCTAGGAAAGTTGTTTAGGTTGATGGTTATGTAACCCTCCCACCACAAAGTTTGTATGATTATTATTTCTATTCCTCTGGTATTACGAAGAATATGAGCCATCGTTCTTGTTATATCTTATGTATTTCTAATGAATCCTTATTGATTGACTTAAGTAATAATTATAACGACAGTGAAAAATAATTATAATGACAATGAATATCCTAATAATTCACAATCTTCATAATAATAATTCTCAAGTTATAAAAGAAAACATTTACGAAAATTACAATTGGTCTTCTGATAGTGATGCCCTTGTACTCAATCATAAGGGTACATTTATTAGAATCAAATTAGAAACTTAAAATTCTGAAGAAAATCAAGATTAAATTCTCATCAAACACTCTACTAACAATTCCATAACAGAAGCTTTTGAGGTTAACCTTGGAAATGACAGAATGCTCCAATGCATAGGGTACCTTAAGAGAAAAGCATAAGAATTAGTGAGCCCACAGTACTGCCACAAGATGGTCCTATCCAAGATGAGCCTATGAAAGTTATCCCTAAAGTTGATTATAATGTACTATCTAATCTAAGAAAATTACTATTTAAGCTCTGTATTTATGGCGCCCACATTCTCTGCAAGGAAAAGAGGTAGACATTAATCAAGGAAGTACAATATCCTATGATTTATATTGCACAAGTAACATATAAACGAGAAGCAAAATATTATAATGAGGTTCCCAAACTCACATTTATAGATGATGACCTTTTGTTGGTAACAATAAAACATAATCGACCACTATTTATGTTCATCAACAATTGACGATTCAAATTATTCAGAGTCCTTGTTGATCCTGGTGCATTTGTGAATATTATGAATCTAAAAACACTTGCATACCTTGAAGTGGACACATGTAAAGTTTCATCTTATAAAATGTTATTACGAGGATTTAACCCAAAAGAAGCACTTGGATCAGTAACACTACCACTTAAAATTAGGAGTTTTTAAACTGCAACAAAATTTCATATCATTAACTTATATACATCTTCAATGCACTCCTAGGAAGATCATGGCTTCATGAACACATAATGGTGCCATCATTTCTTCAACCATCTGGGGTGTTGGAAAAATCATTCCAATTTGGTCTATCTTCTTAAATAATGCAACAACTTGACATGCATTCATTGAAATAACACTGTTATCATGAATACTGGCTACTTTCTTAGGATTTACCCGATCTGGGGGTCATTGAAATTATTTGTAGCCATTTTTTCAATTAATGAGTAAGCTTCATCAACGGGTTTTGACATTAATGAACCTCCAACAACAACATCTACACTAGATCTAAGGGATTCTACTAACTCATTATAAAAAGTTTGAATGATTAACCAGTTTGACAAATCATGATGTGAACACTTTCTAAAGAGTTTCTTAAATCTTTCCCAAGTTTCATATATAGATTTTTCTTCGTACTAAATAAAAGAAGTAATATCATTTATAAGCTTCGCAGTTTTTGAAGGTGGAAAATACTTATTCAAAAATTTTTGAGCTAAATCTCCCCAAGTTCTAATAGATCTAGGTGTTAAGTAATTTAACCACATTTTAGCTTTTATCCCTTAATTAAAAAGAAAAAAAGTCTTAGTCTAATGGCATCATTTGATAGGCCAACATATTTAAACGTAGCACACAGTTCTAAAAAACTAGCTAAATGTAAAGCAGGACCCTCATATGGTGTTCCTCCAAACTGATTATTTTATACCATTTGTATAATCGAAGGTTTAAATTCAAATGAGTTAGCATCTATAACAGAAGTTTGAATACTTAAATGAATTTTATCTACTGTAGGGTTTGCATAATCTCTTAAAGGTTTTTGTAAATTATGATGTTCATTTTCAGCAGTTTGAAATTTAATATTATTTTGCGATGTATTTGCCATTTCTTGAGAATTGTGAATTCTTCCTTGTTTTTGAATTTTTTTAAAAGTTTGTTCCAATTCAGAATCGTAAGACACTAAATTTTCAGATCCAGAACTACGCATAAACACTATAAAAATTGCAGAAAATACAATAGCAAACCAAAAATGAAAAAATATTTTTTTTTGAATTTTTAATTTTGATTTTTTTTTGTTTTTTATTTTTTAATGTTTTTTTCAAAACTTTTTTAATTTTAAAAACAAAAATTCAAATAAAATTGTAAGGTAAAAATTTTCGTCGTGTTTCTTGGCAACGATGCTAAAAACTTGACCCACTAGCTCTTACGTGTATTTTTAATCTCTTTACTTAAGCCAGAAAATATATCTCAATTTATATCTAGCAGTTAGTGTGAACACTTGCAATGATTTATGAATTATATTATAGATTTTCACACCAGGGGTACTACACAAGTATACGTTTCGTTTCAAGTAATATAAGATTTTTTTAAAAAACCCTAGTATCGATCTACGAGGAATGTGATAACTCTTAAAATCAACTTACAAAAACTCTATTTAAATTGCAATTTAAGAAGATAAAAGATTTAAAATGATATGTTTGCTAAAAATTACTGTTAAAAGAGCTTAAAATGAAAGTAACAACTAAATGTAACAACTTAACAATATATAACAACCAGTTTGGATATTATGGAAAATCTTTCCTCTTGTAAAGAGATTTTAGTCTATATATGATTCAAATGATTTAAAACAAACTTAAGGTATTGTGACAAATAGAAATATACATTATTCTTTACCCCCTCTCAGTGCTTGCAAAGAACATTAACTAATTTAAGGTCAATTTCTTAACATCTCGACTCCACATCAGTGATATCTAGCCTCTCACCTCTAGATGCCCCTAACATATGCCATCGTAATGACTGAATCCCAGCGTCAGGGTACTAAAACTTAAGCCAAACTGTTAAAAATCTAGCATGTCACTCTAGATCTAACCAATTCTACGCTCATCAAAACTTATCTACCTATTTAATTGCACTTCCCCTTAGGTGATCGCAATAACTCTGCTTAGAATGAAGTATGATATCCACTTGGGTGAAATCATAGCCCTCCTAGGTCATTATGTTTCTCAACAGATTTTAAACAAACAATTGGCTAGTTTGCGGAGTAAATGAAGATTCAATTAAAATATCATCAGAACTTTTAAAAGTAAAAAGATATATTTAAATCATTCTCATCCCACAAAATTAAGTTCCATATGCAAGAAGAAAGAAAAGAAACTACTCAGAATTCCTGAAGATTAAACAAAAACAAAATATTTGCAGTGAAATTCAAGTCTTACAATAAAAACTCAAACACAAAAATGAAGTACCTTATGCCTTCTCCCTAAGCAATCTTCTGGAGTTTCCTCTAAGCAATCTCCAAACTTTTTCACACTAAAACATACTCACATTTACACTTGAACACAAAATATGAAAAAACTAACTCACTATTGCTGCCCAATTGAAGTTTTGAGGCTCTAAAAGGTCTCTAAATTGAGTCAATTCCTTCTCATTAAATATAAAACAGGAAATAATCAAGGGTTTCTTCAAACACACCTCCAAAATTTGGCCAAATTCGATGTATCTTCTAGAACGGTAGTTACTAGCATTATAACTCGTTCGATAGTGATGCTATGGCGCCAAAGGGTGGTGCTAGAGCGCAACACAAAGATCATCATTTTTGCTCCATTTTTTTTTCATTTTCTCTAAATGTCCATTCCATATACCTGAAACCAAAAATATGCAATATATCTTCCTTTAAAGTGCAATTCATCAAAAATGTACATAAGAGGCTTATAAAACATGCACTAAAAACATGTTATATTAAGGTGGATCAATGTTCTAATTAATTATATATATTTTATAACATATCTATAATATAGTTTAAATTCTAACATTAAGGTAATTGACCAATCAACTTGCTTTACTTCGGTAGGTTGAGACGACGATCTGGGTGGCGACCTTATCTTGTGTTGGCCGGCCGAGACATCCAATCGAGTGTAAATCTTGTCCGTCGTGGCGAAAAGTGGCTCGGTCGATTAGCCGTGGTCGAGGGTTCTCGCCTACGATCTGCTCAGTCGGCCGACTGACAGGTTGATTTGTTTCATCGTGTGCGTCATGACTTGCTTGTCGTTTGACTCAAGTCTTACAGCCATGCGTCTTTGTCTGCCTCACCGGTTCATCATTTCGAACGGATATTCTCTCTCACAATGTCTTAGGCGGATCTTGTCACTGCCTATGCAGTATATCCGACGAGACTCACTGCCGGGAAGATTTGTATCTCACTCGTGATAGATCATGCCACTATCTAGTTGGAAAAAAATCTCCATTGCTTTGACATATCCCAGGTTTAGAGACGCGGTTTATCTTCCTTAGCATTGAATTGCAAGTTTACGTCGGTCGATTGTTTTGTTTGAGATTTGTGTATACATTTATAATAAAAATATATTTACAATTTAAAAATTATATTACGGATATATATATATATATATGATTTTATCCTCTGAATAATCAGCGCGTAAAACTAAAAGTAATTCTGTCTCTTATAATTTTACTCAAATAGGAGAGAGAAGAAAACTCATACGGGGGACGACAAGTGGACAGCTTTAGGGCAGGAAACGAATTTGTTCTAGAAAACGAAACGGAAAATGAAAGATAACAGATTCAAGTATCGAATGCTCGTATTTAAATTTTTATTTATTTATTGACTGGAAGCAGGAACTCGACCCAATTAAAAAATAAATTGATAATAAGAGAAATAAGAAACATCGAATTAATGGTGGTCAAATCTGGCTCACTTTTTCTATGAGACGGTTCAGTCTGATGGAGGAAAATGACTTGGACTCATTATTTTAATATTATTTTTACGGAGAGGTGAGGGCTCGGACGAGAGGCGGAATCAAATTATTTCTCAATTGGGCAATTTTCTTCCCGTTGAAATTTGTAGTTTTGTATAAAAATACTGAAATTTAAATTTTTGTTACATAGTTTAGACGTAATTTTGAACGCCCTCGTTATATTTATTTTTTTCGCAATTAAAAAAACATATTTTGTGACTGCTCGCCTTAAAAAAAAGTTTCAACATTTATTGAATGCGCGCCCTAAGAAATAATGCTAGTTCTATCGGTGGAGCCTCTAGCCAACTGGTATGAACCCAATATTTTAGTTTTCTAAATTTTATTTCCAATTAATATATTACATATTTTAGCCCTTATAAAGATGGCCAAAGGCCACCTCACAAAATATCTTTATTATCCTCTAAAGAATGCCCCATATCCAAGAAGAACTGTTTGCCCGAATGCGATGATACACCCTCCAAATGATAGTCTAGTTCACCCTAACGAAATGAGAGCCTTTACTTATCCTATCCCTTGAGAAGGCCAACTGAAGACCTCCAAGTTGATCAACTGACTTTCAGATGTTTGAAGGAAAACACCAATAATCCTTTAAATGCCCATCTTTGGGCAATTATTGACCGGACCCGCAATTTCGCAGATATTTAAGTTTCAAAAGATTGCCAAAAACTTAACCCAATTTAAATTTAGCGGTTAGTGTGTAAAATCGAAATGTTATGTAATTTTGAAAATATTTTACACACTAGGGGTACTATGTAAGTATACGTATCGTTTAAAATTATATAGAGTTTTCTTTAAAAACACCAGTATCGATCCCACGGGGGAAGTTGTAACTTCTATAATGACTTAGAAAGACATCTATTAAAAATGCAAACACAACTTATTGGAGAAGAATGTCGAAGTATTTCAAAAAGATTAAAACTAAATGTATGCAAGGTTTAATTCTAGGCACAGTTAAAATGCAGAAAATTATTAACTAATTAAATGTAAAAAAGTTTGAATTTTGTAAAGAATCTTTTCCCTTACAATTAATTCGTAATCAGTGTTGGAATTAAAAGAGTTTAAAGATTTAAATGTTCTGTTGTGACAAATAAGAGCATACCTCCTTCTTTACTCTCTTCCAAGTACATAAAGAATATTGACCAATCTAAAGTAAGTTCCAACGTGTGTGGTAGTGTTGGGTAGATTCTAGTATGCCACTTCTAGATTACCCGTTGGACCCTCTCTATAGGACCTACTAGACTTTAGACCTAATTGGTAAAGGATCTAGCCTGTCACCTTAGATACACCAATTCTATGTCCATCAAGACTTATCTCCCTATCTATTTATACTCTCCTTAGATTGCGGTTCGCCTCCTCATAAAGTTAGTGTGGTACTCACCAGTAGGGTGAAATCATAGCCCTCCCTAGGTCATTATATTTCACAATGAATTTTAACATCACAAATCGCTAGTTTGCAATGTAAATGAAAAACGGTGAAAATATCATCACAACTTATGAAATAAAAGAAGTTTCAAATAAATCCTCCACATGATTACTTCATATTGCAAGGTGAAATAAAATAAAACTACTCAAAACTCATTGGGATAACACAACAAAATATGATTTATATTTAAAGTCAAGTCTTATCAATATAAATTCAAATACAAAACACAAGTACTTATCTTAGACTCCTCCCAAATCAATTCTTGAAGTTCCTTTCAAGATATCTTCAAACTCTTCTTACACAATCTCACCCCTACTAACTCACATAACCTTTAGTGTCCCATTTTTCGACCAGCCAATAGCCCCATTTTATAAAGCTCTGAAAAAAACCAAGGGTCACTTCAAGCACCTCTTCAAAATTTTTCTAAATTCATTGAACCAAATTGAAAACTGCTTCTAGTGCTATCGCACCAAAATGGGGAGCTATAGCGTCTGTTTACGTCCAGAATTGATGCTATGGTGCCAAAAGCTGACACGATAGCGGTAGATCATGTGAAGCAATTTTTTTCCTCTATGTTGCCCTCATTTCACTCCATTTTCTCTAAAGTATCATTTCTTGTACTTAAAACCAAAAGCATGCAAAATACCTTCAATTAAAGTTCAATAATAATTAAAATAGTCATTAAATGCATATAATAAGGTAGTCAATTCTTAGGCATGTCAATCCCCTCAAACTTAAACGTTTTTTGTGCTCAAGTAACCCCTTTTTATTATGTAAAAACTTTATAACCTATGGTAGTGGGTTTCACTTAAGGATTCTCATAGCTTTTGTTCCATAAATTTGATAGTGAAACTTTTTCGAAAAAAATTCAATACTTCAGGTTAAAACTAAAGTATAAGCATCCCAAGTATTCATGTTTAGGAATTTTGATTTTCCATTCATTTAAAAAATAATTGCATATTGCCATAATTGGAAATCTCAGAAGAATTAAGAGAAAAGATCTAACTGAGAACTCTATGAGTAAGGATACTAATACTTCATATTTAGCTCAGAATTCTAAATAAGTTTTTTCCTTTAAGTTGGTTCATGTGAATCCTTTTTTTAATTAGGCATATCCTCAAGCTTCCCCTCACATAATTTTCTTTTTGGCTTTTCTTTCCTTTTTCTTTTTCTTTTCCTTTTTCTTTTCCTTTTTCTTTTCTTTCAGGATCATTTTAATTCTTACTTTTTTATCTGAGGGTTATTCTTTCTAGATAGCCTTTAATGATTTTGAACCTCACTATTTTCTTCCTAAAGTTAACAACATTTCACATTTCTTCACATGATAATGTGTATTAGCACAACAATGATTTTTCATAAATTCTCTAATTCTTTTCTTTGAAGTGTAGATCTAAGATTTCTAGCATTTCAAAAATGCAACATTTCATGTTTTTAATAGTAAAAGCTTAATCCAAACTTTTATACCAAGAAACTTAACTCTTGAATTGTCCCTTATTCCTAAACAATTTTACTTAAGCCTTCCATACCAATTACAAAATCAAAAATATAATTTTCTAAATTTAACATCACATATTACAGGTATGTTAGAATAATTTTAAGAATATATAGTTTATTGAGGACAAATAAAATTTAGTTTTAAAAAGTTTTTCTTCCTCTCCCAAACTTAAATTATTAAATAGTCTTAAACATCAAAATGCATAACAAGTGTGAAGAGAGATAAATTTAAGAATATTAGTTATAATAGGGAACTGAACAAGCAAACATAACTAGTACAAACAGTAAAGACATGTGCTTAGTAGTGATAATTCTAATTAACATGTATAACTATAAAGCATAAAGTCAAGACTACTCTAACACACAGACAATATAAACTAGTACAAAAAAAAGTGAGCAATTATACAATAAAATAAAAGGTGTAGCAGAACAGTCCAACATTCATGTAAACCTAAAGAGACTAATCAAAGTACAAACAAAACAATCCAACAATAATACATTAAGTAACAAAGGAAATCCAAATACAATATCTAAAGTAAAAAAAATCTAATCATCCTCCTTCCTCTCATCATCACCAATATCAACTTCCTCCTCTATCTCTTCACCACTCTTATATGGATAAAATCTAGGGCATGTAGGAAATTTAACTGAATGATCGCCCCTTAAAAATTTCGCTAGTCTCATTAAAAGTAGCATCATAATCAACTTTCCTTTGCAAATACTCATCATTGTGGTCCAAGTGTGTCTCTAATCCTTGCATCTGGTTTTGTAAAGATAAAGTATCTGCTTGTTGTATAAGTAACTGCTCCGATACATTGTCCAAAGTAGAATTACTAGATGTGGAAGGTCTAAAGGTTGAAGTAGATGGAGTGTCTGAACCTCCACTCTTAAATCCTAAACCAGTGTGCTTTCCATACCTTTCCAAATGAGCTTTCCAATAGACTTGGCGATGACAATACTACGTCCCATGATTGATATCTAACTCCAGATTTGATACACATGGTGTAAATGAGTGAATGGTAACCCAAACCTCCAGTTGTCCCTCCTTCAGAGGAACTTATAAAATTTGTATAAATGAGAGAGCCAATATCTATAGATTTTCCTTTTTGAATACAGTAGTTCAAAGTAGCTCTCTCACGGGTTAACCACTAAAATGATTTTTAGGAAGAAGTCCAACAAATATAAAGTAAGGCCAGTATCTCAAACAAACATTACGCATCTAAAAGGAAAAGTTTACCTTGTGTCCTTTATTGATCTTCCAAGCTCCACACCCATCAGTAAAAAAACCAATAATCTCATCAAGCTCAGTGATCACGACTTTTTTATATGCTCGGTTTTATCAAGTTGACACCACTACTTGAAGACTTTAATCTCCAGCAACGGTACCAAAACTTGATGCGTAATTTTTATTTTTTAATAAATGTATATCTTTTATTTAGTCACAATTTTATAAACGTAAGTAAATGTATTGCTCAAATAATACAGGGCTCTAGTAGAGTCCTGGTTGTCGATCCTATTGGGAAAATTATGAAACTTTACAGTGTAAAGCATAATACAGAAATCTAATATCCAAATCACAATGAACGTGCTGTAGATATTAAAGTTGCTAAAGTGTAAAGATGGTTAAACATTTAAGTTCACTAAAGTTACTTTCTAAGTTTCTAAACAAAGTTATCTAACAATTAACTGAGTTTTACATTGAAAGTTTCAAATATGGAAAAGGCGTCCTCCCCTTACAATGATACTATGGTGAGTGAAAGATAATAATTAGTGAAGACCTTATATTGTGCCAAATAAGAGCATACATATTTCTTACCCTCTTCCTAGTGTTATAAAGAACATTGGTTAATCCTAGGTTTAGTCTCTAAATTTGGGTTAGACTCGGAGGATACTGACTCTCACTCTAGAGCTCCCACTTCCCTTTTCCTGAAGGCTAACTCTCGATTTAGTTTCCAACCACTAGGATCAAATTGGGGATTTTAGTCTGTCACTCTAAAATATCCAATTCTACACCCAATAAAATATATTTCTCTATTTAGTTGCATTCAACCCCAATGAACTTCACCATCCATGGAATTTGAATGTGATCTTAAGTTTTATTGTAGAATACATAGTCCTTCCGGATCGTATGTTTCACAACAAGTTTTAACAATTCAATTGGCAAGATCGAAAACTAAATGAAACATGAAGTGTAAAATGATCACAACATTTTAACATTAATTTGGCACATCTAATCTAAATCATCACTTCGTCATATCTCATTGCAAGGAGAATGACAAATAGATATACTCAAAATTCATGAGGAAGATACGATAAAAAAAGAAATTTATATATAAAGAAACGTCATACAAACAATAAGAAGTAAATACAACTTATCTTAATTTCTTCCCCTAGCAAATCCCTTGAAGTTCCTTTGAATTCTCTTCTCTCTTTACAACAACACACAATTTCCTCTTTCAATAAGTAAGGAAGAAGCAATCTCTCACTCTCCTTCTCCTCCTATACTCCTTAGAGAGGAATCCTTCATAACACTTTCACAAACCCTAGACTCTCACAACACTCTCCAAACTAGACAAAACACTCCCTACAAGACTCACAACACCAAACTAGGGCACCAAAAACACTTTAAATTTTTTTAGGATGAATTTCTCAAGAGATTCCTCAAGGAACCTTCCAAAATCCATCCAAATACATTGAATTAAGGCTCAAACCAACGTCGGGCGCCGTTGGTGCTCTATCGCTTAAAATGTTCTGAACTCTCTTGAATTAGGCACTGTCGACGCTGGATAGGGCACCATTGGCGCTAGTAGGCAGAATTGTCTGGCTTGCCTCTTTTCATTCCATATTCATTTTTTTTTCTTTCTTTTGTTCAAAATGCCTTAAATCATCACACCTGCAACAAACATGAAAATACCTTCCTTTAAAGTGCAATATCACTAAAAATTAGTAAAAATACATATGAAAAATCTAATATATTTTTAGTGTGTCGAAATCGCCAAACTTAACTATTATTTGTTCTCAAGTAATTCTTCTACTACATAAAACTATGATTCATGGTAGTGAACTTTACTTCAAAAATATGATTATTTTGGATTTAAATGAATATAATAACAAGACTTTTAGAATTTTTTTTAATAATTTAGGTCAAAATTAGGATTTAAATGAATGTAATAACAAGACTTTTAGAAAATTTTTTAATAATTTAGGTCAAACTTATAGGTGTAAGACCATTTAGTCATCAAGTCTAAGAGCTTTAGTCTCATATTCATTTCAAGAATAACTATAATTTGTCGTAATAAGGGAACTTGGAAGAATAATATAAAAAAGAAGTCAATGAGAACTTTATTAGTAAGGATGCTAATACTTTGAATATAAATTCAAAATTGTAATTACATTCTTTCCTTTAAGTTGATTTCAGTGAAGCCAATTTTTTATTAGACATCTCCTCAAGCTTCTCCTCACATATATTTTCTTTTTTTATATATAGATTGATTTTCAATCCTTTTTTTTATTTTTCTTGAAGGATTTCTTTTCAATCATTTCTTTTCTTTTTTGTAGGGATTACTATATCTGGATAGCCTTTAATAAATTTGAACTTCACTATTCTCTCCCTAAAGTAGTGATCCCCAAAAATATAGTTGTGTAAAATTTATAAAACTGACTCCGCTTTACAACGGTGCCAAAATATTGATGTGGTATTTTATGAATAAGAACGTTAAGAACTTAATGTTGAGATTCTACACAAGTATACGTGTCGTTATCAAGTAATATAAGACTTTCTATTTAATGCCAAAATATCGATCCCACGAGGAAGGTTTAAATTTGAAATGATAAATTAACTAGGAAATTCACAGAAATAAAATGAAATTACTGTCTCTAATTTGGAATATTTGAGATACTATTAGAATTAAATTATTAACTATTAGCAAAATTTAAATGCAATATTTTAAACAGTAACTACTAAGTTATGTTTATGTGAGGAAGTTTTCTAATATAAAAAAGCATCTTTCCCATTGCAATGAGTTTTTGGTAAAATGAGATAAGATAAATTGTATAAATATGTATTGTGTCAAACAGAAGCAATTTTAATTCTCTACTTTGATTCAGTGTTATAGAAAATCATTGGCTAATCTCAGATTTAGTCCCTAAATCCGTGGCTAGGCTAAGAGGATATTGACTCTCACTCTAGAGCTCCCACTTCCCTTCCTCTAAAGGCTAACTCTCGCTTTAGTTTTTAAACACCAAAACTGAATTGGAGACTTTAGTCTGTCACCCTAAAAATCTATAATTCTACACTCAATAATGTATATTTTCCTATTTATTTGCACTTAATTCCATGAACGAAATACTCTTTCATGAAATTAAATGTGATTCTCACTTTGTTGTAGAACTCATACTCCATTTCCTGGATCATATGTTTCACAACATATTTTAACAATTCAATTGGCCAGATAGAAAAGTAAATTAAGAACATAGTTGAAAAATCATCACAATTTATTTTATATTTTAACATTGACACATCCAAATTAACTCTTCATTTCACCATATCTCAGAGTAGGGAGAAAGATAAGGGAAACTACTCAGACTTCATGAGAAAGATACAACAAAACAAAAATTTCATACATAAAAGAAAGTTCATACAATAATAATAAGCAAACAACACTTATCTAAAACTCTTTCTCAAAGCAAATCCCTCGTAGTGTCTCTTAGAAAATGTAGGAAGAAAAATCTCTCACTTCTCTCCCTCTCCAACACTCTTAGAGAAGAATTCACACTTAAACTCACCACAAAAACTAAAAACTATAAATAAATTAAATGACTAGTGGACTCTAAGTGGCTATATGGAATGTGGAATAGCGTGGAAAAGAGTGGAAAGCAGTTGACGGGTGTGAAGGGGTTTAAGAGAGGTCTTTTCTGATCAATTTCGGCTCTGAATAGAGCTTAATGTCTGTTTTCCAATAGCTGCATCCAAAAACTCTTCAAAAAGTGTCCAAATTTGTCAATTCTTCTAAAAATAGGGCCTGCACCGACACCAGTGTCATCAGTGCTAGTAGCCATTTAATTAATCTGTGCTCTCTGTCAAATGGCACCGTCGGTGCCTAATCTGGCGCCATCGACACTGAACATTTCTTGTAAAGCTCCATTTGACTCCAAATTCCATCTTTTTTGCTTATTTTTGGCTCCAAGTCCTAAAAATCAACAACCTGTAAAATAACATGAAAAATACATTCCTTTAAAGTGTCATATCACCAAAAATGAGTATAAAATATGGGTCTAAAAATGCATATATTTTTGGTGTATCAAAATCTCCCAAACTTAAATGTTACTTACCTCAAGTAACTCCTTTACTACATAAAAAATATGACTCATGACAAAAAAGTTAACTTCCAGATTTCTATATTTTAGTCAATTAAATGCAATAGTATAACTTAAGAAAGAAGTAATATAACTCCAGTTAATAATGAAGGTATAAGAATATCCACCATTCAAGTCTAAGATTTCTTATTCTATATTCTTTTTAAGGAAAATCGCAAATTATTCATATTAAAGCCATTTAGAATATCCATACGAAAAATAACTTCATGAAACTTTACTAGTAATTATGCTAATACTGAAATAAAAGTTTAGAAAATGTAACCATGCCTTCTTCTTTAAGTTGATTCAAGTGAAGCCAAATTTGAACTTCGCTATCTGGATAGCCTTTAATGAATTTGAATTTCACTATCTTCTTCTTAAAGTTAAAAATTTTTCACATTCCTTCACTTTATAAATTTATATAAGCTTTAAAAAATTTTCATAAAGTTTTATTCTTTTCTTCTTACATGAATCTTTAAGATTTTCAATATTTAAAAAATACAAATTATCGTGCTTACAATAGAAAAATAGTCTTATTTTCTCATACCAAATATCTTAATCTCTAAAATTAACCTTTATTATTGAAAATTTTTACTTAAGTTTACTATATATTCAGAAACACAAGTATAGTTATTTAAAGGTATTGTGGTTCAGAATAGATCCTTTCCATCAGAAGACCAGCTCGACCCCTGTCTCTTAGGTCAAATATGCAGTCGAGAATCCTCCTTTCTTCACTTTCAAAGAAGAATTTGGTGTACAACTCTAGGCCTTCCAGTATATTGACAAATCTTACTTGAACTTTTTCATAAAATTCAAAATTCCTTTTCTTCAATTTACTCATTTTTTCTAATTATATGATGGTAATCATCGGCGGATGTCGAGGACGCTCTCTCATTTCAATATCAATAGGAATCCATGCTTGTGTTTGCTCTGTATCCAATGAAATATATGATTCACCCATTGAGTGATCGGTGATCTGAAATCTACTATCAGTGGACAAATATTTTTGCATAGTTTTGTAACGCTCTAGGTGGAGAACGTTGCAGTTTGGGTATTCCACTTGTATCCATGTAAGAATCTTGGCGTTGCACGTTGAGCAACCTGTGCAAAGATCATCTGAAACTTCTGGTATCATTGGCTCTGTAGTGAACTCGGACTCATCCTCTGTGGCAGGCAAGCTAGAGAAAGTCTCTCTCATGCATGGATCATAGATCTTTTCGTCAGGAATCAAGGTAAGCAAGTTTTCTACCTCTTTCGGGCGTCTTCTTTCTTCACGAAGGAAGGCTCTGTGGTTTTGGTGATTGGCATTTCTTTGTTGAGTCCTTTGTAATGGTGTGTCTGACAGTCCTCGTCATCAGTAGTAACCAGTCCTCCGATCGGTGCAGTTATCATAGATGACAGACAACTAGTCCCATATGTTGGATCTCACTGCATTATCACTTTCTTCCCCTTCAGTGAGGAATCCTCCTTGGTGTTGATCTTTAACAGCACGGTAACCCCTCTTTTTCTCGACGGTTTGACCACATTCATCAAGGGACCCTCATAGTTTACATCGACTTGACCGAAGTCCACGTCAAAGTCTATGATGCCACCTTATGATGCCCTTTCCTTTTAAGTGCAAGATTCCAGCCATACTTGAAAGCAAAAATTAGCTTCTATCCTGACATTTTTTTTGCAGATGATAGGGAAAACAATAGCGCGCTGAAATTTAGCAGGAACAAGATCAAAACAAAGTGTTTATTAGACAAAATTTTAGTTTATATTTGTGAGAAGATGATTTATTTATATATATTTTGTTTAATTTAGTAAAATATTAAACTTAAAAGTAGAAAAGAGAAAATTGAAGTATGTAACTTCAAACGTTTTCATTTTAATGAGGTTAATTTTAATACAAAATTTTTTTGGACCCATTCACAGACGTTTAACCAAATAAGTCACCCTTGATCAATCAAAATTTCAAAATTTCAATTCAAGTAATGTCAAGTTGCATAGTATGTCTTTAAGTATCGTCCATTGANAAAGAGGAAAGTTTACCTTAACATCATTCTTCACCTTCCAAGCTCCTCTTCCATCAGTAAGAAAAGAAATAACCTCATATAAGACCTCATTTGTAGCAGAAAATGATTTGTACTGGTAACTATACACATAATCTAGCTGATAAAATTCATTAATTCTCCTTAGAGTAAATTCCACCATTTTATGACGAACAAACACATAGTCGTCAAAAGTTTCCTTAAAGTTGGCATAGAACTCCATCACTACACCAATAATAGCCTTGAAGTAAAGTAACAAAAATTCTCCCACTAGCGAGCATTGATTAACCTTTCGACTTCTTTATGAATTTTTAAATCCTCGATCCGGCAATTATTTCTTAGTTGTAAGTAGATTATTGAAACAAATGTTAGCCTTATAGTTGACAAACTTTTGATCATTCTCGATGTCATGGTAATCTAATAAAATTTGATAAAATCCAAATAAATTGCCAAAAATTTTGAAAATCACAATGTGGAATGTTTTAAACTTAAATCTACTAAGTAAGTGTTCTTCACCAAAGGATTTTCTTGATTTGATATCTTAGCTAGATTGCTGGTCTAAGGGTGATAAGTAGTAGAGAATCTATGCAATCATATCATATTTTTTAATTAATTTCTCGATTCTCTTATTCTTAAAATGGAATCCTCCATTTATAATAATTACTCTCGGCATTCTATATCTTGTAAAAATATTTTTATTTAAAAATTTACAAACACTCCGAGCATCACATTTAGGTACAACAACTTTAATCCATTTGGACATATAATCAACAACAAGTAATATATATAAATTTTCAAATGAAGGAATAAATGGTCCCATAAAATCTAATCCCCACACATCAAAAATTTCAACTTCCAATGTGTAATTTAGAGACATTTCATTTCTTTTAGAAATATTTCCTACTCGCTGACATCGATCGCATGATTTAATATATTCATTAACATCTCTAAAAAGAGTAGGCCAATAAAATCAAGCTTGCAAAATTTTATATGTAGTTTTATTTATTCTAAAATGTCATCCGAATTCAGAATCATGACATCTTTCAATTATTTGTTGAGTTTCTTCATAAGGCACACACCTCCTAATAATTAGATTTTTACATTATTTATATAAATAAGGGTCATCCCATTGAATCATAAAAAAATTTCTTTAATTGTTGATTCTTAACATCTAGTTGTAAAATATCAATTGTAATATAATTTACTATATTGATATACCACGGTATATTCATTTCAACAATATTATATAATTGTTCATCACGGAAATTTTCTAAGATTTCATTTGCAAAATTAGTTAATATTTATTTTTCTAGTCTAGACCAATGATCAATTATTTGATTATCATTTCTTTTTCTATTAAGTACAATAAAATTGAACTCTTGCAATAGAAGTATCCATCTAATTAATCTTGTTTTAACATTCTTCTTTTGCATCAAGTGTTTGATAGCAGAATGATATGTATGCACTATACATTTATTTTCCATCAAGTAAGGTCTAAATTTATCAAAGGCATAGACAATAGCTAATATCTCTCTTTCAGTAATAGTGTAATTAATTTGATCATCATTTAGAGTTTTACTAACATAATATATTACTTTAAAAACTTTGTTGTGCCTTTGTCCTAAAACAGCTCCAATAACATAATCACTAACATCGCATATTATTTCAAATGATTTCTCCCAATCAGGTAGAACTATTATAGGTCCTGTGATTAATTTTTCTTTCAATAATTCAAAGGATTTTATGTATTCCTCATTAAAATTAAATGATGTATCTTTTTCTAAAATTTGGCATAATGGCTTAGTTATTTCATGTTACGTCTGTAGAAACCAACATGTCATAAAAAACTTCTTACCCCTCTAACCGTAGTGGGAGGTGGTAATTTTTCAATAACTTGAATTTTTGCAGGATCCACTTACATGCCATTTT